>BPTQ01000006.1:177111770-177199860 GCA_019973895.1 Chrysanthemum seticuspe
GTTTTGTTGGATGACGCGGAACGGGTTGATTACCAATTGGGACAGGTTTGAGGAGAGTGTCAAGAATCGATTTGGACCTTCGAATTATGAAGACCCGCAGGGTGCTTTATCTAAATTGTTACAAACCGGTACGGTCGCGGAGTATCAAAGTGAGTTTGAAAAACTCATGAATAGGGTTACGGATATCTCAGATGCTTTGCTCATCTCTTTCTATATCTCCGGTCTTAAATTCTCTCTACAACGAGAGTTGTTGGTGGCAAGACCAACGTCTCTTGGGGATGCATTTTCGTTGGCTCGTGTCACAGAGGCAAGGTTGGAAGATCAAAGTACGGCTTTTGTTGTTTCCAGAGTTGCGGGTACCAAGGGCAGTAAGCAATACCAACGTTTTACATCCGTTATTAGCACACCTTTGCTGCCAACATCCCCTAAATCTATTGTTATCCCTAACGGTAAACCGCTTGATATCAACTGGATTTCTTATGGTTGTTTTAAGAACCAAATAGCAGCACCTAAAGATAAGATAACGATGGATAGTGGACATGTTATGTTTGGAAACAAGGGAATATTGAAAGTTGCATGGAAACCATTGGTGAAAATGTGGGTGCATAGGAAAATGAAAGATTCTGGTAAGAGGACCATACTCTATACACATTTATCCGATCAAAGTAGTAGCTGGTCATATGTTTCAATAAGGAAAAAATATATATGTGTTGATGGTTTTGTGAGAAACATTGAGATGGTGAAGATACAAACGAAAATCATTTTCGTTGTGGTTTTCGTGTTTGGGACTATTTTGTCTATGGTTAGGACTGAACTGACTGAAGATAAGGAAAGTTTACTTGATTTTACCAAGAAGATACCACATTCTTGTATGATTGTCTGGATCATGGATTTAACGGTTTGTACTAACCGGACTGGGGTAACATGTGATCATAATCAGTCATCAGTTTTTGCTGGTGGTACTATACCTTTAGATGCGCTTGGTCGCTTGTTGAATCTTCAGACTGGGAGTTTGAGGTCAAACAACTTATTGGGACAGCGGTGCCAACGTTTGTTTAGGCATATTTTGCGCTTTGAGTATCATCTGCACGAGGCAAATTCACAGCTCAAAATATGGGATCCCGGAATCAAGATGTTAAACAACATGATATGGGAGTCTAATGACTACTACCGATACTTGGTGTTAGCAAAAGAGAGTCAACAAAGAACATGGGATCCGGGAATCATGATCGTTCAAAGCAACACCTTGAGGACAAGGTGACTTTGAAGGAGAGGGGAATGTTACGACCGCTTGGGTCGTGTCTAGTCCCGTATGGCATAAGGATTATGTCTTGGGCTAAGTCATCTTTATTTATCTTAATTGTTAGGTCGTGGGCTAAGCCCGTTGTCTTTCTCATTGTTAGGTTAAATGTTATCATTTGTAAGGTTATAAATACCGAGCCATTATAATGAATGAAATCATAGTTGTGTCAAACAAATAATTCTGTTCTCTTCTCTAAATATTCTTAAGGAGCCCACGCCCGCTTGAAGTGGTGCCTTATCCTGATACAACCCCTAACCGGGTCGTATCATAATTTTAGTGGTGTACAAATTACGCGTAAAAGCAAGTAAATTAACTAGCAACTTTTTTTATAAGGTTTGTACACCAACTACTTTTTTCACCTCTTTTGTTATAAGGTTTGTACACCAACTACCTTTCTCACCTCCCTTATTACTCGTTTTATTGACAGAACGAAACAATTTTTAATTTTTTATTTTTTTTTTTTCCGTATATTTTGTTTTCTACTATTTTTATTTTGACTTTCCGCACTTTTTTCAGACAGTTTATTCATTTTATTAACAGAACGAAGACAATTTTATGGTATTATGCTCCGTGTTTTTTATATTTTAATACCTTTAACTTATCAAACTTTATAATTTTTGTTCCCTTTTTTTTTTTTTTTTTTTTTTTTTTTTTCGCGTTTTTTTAATAAAAAATAAAATTATAAAAATAAAAAAATATATATATTAAAAGGTGTAAATTTACCTCTTGAAGGACCAAGGCAAACAGTCTCCCCTTCCTCGCTCCTCAACGCACAAACCCTCCCTTCCATTTCGCAAGATCTACAATACGGCGTAAACCACAACATCCCCAATTCATCTCGTATATCCCCGTTCCACCGAACCGGAACCGATATCGTCTTCATTACCTCACAGCTCACAGGCATATTCCCAGGCAAATACAGCCCCGTCCGAACCGCAATAACCGAATAATTAGCATTACTTAAGCAAGGAAACGGTACTGCTGGGTACATGAACCCGTAGCTTTGCGGTGAACAGTTGTAAAATGTATAGCTATGTATAGAGTTGAATTCGAAAGGTGTGTCGGTTAAGTTGAAATCGGCTAACCTGTTCGGTCGGCAGAATTCGGGATCTATGTAGATTACCTGTAGGTTTACACAATGTATATATAAAATAACATTGAAAATGATGAGCTATATTAAAGTTTGTTTCTACGATCCACTGAGATTCAGCTCTGAATCGGCTATATATGTGCAACATCAAAACAACCAAACATTACTTATTTTCTATATTATGTTATGACGATCCACTAAAATTCAACTATGTCGTGTATACCCAAAAAAGTGGATTTGCCCAAAATTTTTATTAATTTCAAAAACTTATCACCAAGTATAAAAGAGAAAACAACAAACCTGAGAAATATATGAGATTCTACTAACTACATACGACCGCGAGGAAGACGGAAGTTGAATAACTGTTTGATTACGTTTGTCACATGAGAGGTCAAAACCAGGGAACCCACACCAAGGTGGTTGGCGACCAATTATACGAAAGGGAAAACGTACTTCTGGCTCAGTAGGGCCACACGACGCTGGCGAACAGTCTTCGCCAGCGCCGGAGATTGGTTTGAGTAAAAAGGAAAAAAAGATAAGCTGTAGAATATGTTCTTTTTTCTTCTCCATGTTGTTATGGGTGAGAGGTGAGGCCAAGTGTGTGAAAGAAAGGAGTGATTTGTTTTATGGTGTTATTGGTGAGTTTGGATTTTTCATATATTGTGTCTTTTGGAAATTATTTTTTTAGTGCTGGTGAGGATTATTAAATCTTGGGTTTTGCTCGAAAGCTTTAAAAATTGTAGTTAAACAAATAATTTTCATTACAATATCTTTTTTGAATGATTTTGATTGATTGATAATTCTGAAAAAAATGAAGAAAATTTCAGAAATATTACAAATATAATTAATGATTAATTTTGATTGAATGAATTATATTATTACAAGAAATTATAGTAAAACAAAGCATTTTAACGACAACTCTTAAGGCTGTTGTTAGCAAAATCCATAAATCTTTTTAAAAAGGACATTGTAACTTTACTTGTATGAAATGAAGTTGAGTCGGAGTTTCAAGATAACTATTGTGACATCTAAAATTTAAGATGAAGATAACAGCTAAAAATGGTAGTAAATAATATGTTTGTTTATGTTATTTTTAGAAATTAGTTTTATTTGTTTCAGCTAATTCATTTCAATCTTACTTCGTTTATACATTAGTTTTGTTATCGATAAATGATTGGTATGTTGCAGGCAGTGGTGAACACAAAAAAAATATGATGTGAGAGGTAATTTATTTTTTTTATTTTTTATTTTTTTTTATTATTATTTTTTTTACAATAGCAATAAAATGCGGTAAAAAACTAGGATTATAATGATAAATCGAGTATTTTTACTTAGAAATGAAGGATTTATAAGACTTTAAAAGTGTTTAATGTTAGATTTTAGTACGTGGATGAGAGCAATTTAAGTTTTTGATAAAGCATTTTCGTAAAAAGGTCAAAATAAAAAAAAGAAAAAAAAAATACACTAAAATTTTAACTTTTTTTATTAACCATGAGGAGCACCGGCCCCTCATACTTCCTATATAGGTCCGTCCCCGATTGTAGGTTTAATAAAACAAATACGACACGTAACAAATTAAAGTTTATATGAAGAGCGAAAATAGTACACAAAATAATATGTCAAACATTAAATAGGTTAGACACGTAATTTATTTCTAAACAAATGTCATACTCCGTATTAATCATTGTTATTTGTTTTAAATATCTGGGTGTCTATAGTTGTCAATCTCTTGATGAACTGCGATATCTAAGGGATTTGGTATAACTTTGTAACCTTTCATCATGCAAAACTACTTTCTTAGAGTGTAAGGTGTAGTAACCTCATGTCAACTTTTAACCTACGTCAGCGGTACATCATCTTTAATTCATCAAAAAAACACCTCTTATTATAACATTCCTAAGGTTAAACCTTAACTTACCAACAATTTACAAAAACAACCCCTTATTTAAGGGCATAAAAAAAAAAAAAATTTATTACCGCGTTATGGTGTTAACATGGGAGTATAAACACCCCCTTAACACCATACACATATGGTTAACCTTGCGTTAACTTGGAAATGTTAAGCTTTGACTTTGCATGAATGTTACTATATCGTTTGCTCTTACTGTACTTGCTTGGCAAGTGAATGTGATATAACATTTTATATTGATTACACGTAATTTTAACATATCCTCTAATACATACAAATAAAATTTAAGAAAGTGATGTGTTTAACATTAGAAATTTGAGATAACAAAACATATACGAAACGAATTTTCTGAGTCTTGGTAGATTAGGTTTCCTGAAATCAAAGTCTACCTCTCATATATCCCATATTTGAATTCGAGAAACTATTTATTAAGTTCCAGGGATCCCGTTTGGTCTTTTGAGTTAGGAAAAGTGTCATTATTATGCTTTCTTTTTTTCTTTTTCTTTGAGCAAGTCATCATTATGCTTAAGGCAAAAGTTCAATATAGAACCAAAATTTACCATAGATCCAATCAACCAATAATAGCCATTCATTTTTTTATTATGATAAACTTTCACCCTTTTTTAAAAAATTAAATATCTCGCAAACCGTTAATCGTTACGCGATAAAAATTATACCATCGTGACGAGAATTAAATTATCTTTCTATAGATATGCACTACTATATATTTTTAACAACTTTTTTTTTTTTCAAAATTTCGGTCAACAAAAATCATATATGATTTGTGAAAATCATATATGATTCGATTTTTACGAATCACATATGATTTTTGAGAATCATATATGATTGTAAAAATCATATATGATTCGTAAAAATCGAATCATACATGATTTTTTAAAATCATATATGATTCGTAAAAATCATATATGATTTTTTCGGACGAAATTTTTGAAAAAAAATGTTTGTCGAAAATATGTAAAAGTGCATATCTATAGAAAGATAATTTAATTCTCGTCACGATGGTGTATTTTTTATATTTTGAAGATTTACCGTTTGTAAGATATGTTGTTTTAAAAAAAAGGTGGAAAATGATTTTGTATTAATTTAGATAAAAAAATTGAGGATTATGATTGGTTCATTTGTTCTATGACAAATATGAGTTCTATATTGATCTCAACTCTTATGCTTAAACAAGTCAAAAATAAATTAATCAACTATCAACTTGTACTTTATATCTTACTTAGAAGAAAAAATTACACGTTTGGTCCCTATGGTTTGCTCATATTTCAAGTTTAGTCCCGAAGTCGTTTTTATTACACCAGCAGTATCTAATTTTGAAACTATGCACGCTTTTGGTTCCTATTTTGGATGGGCGTTAGTTAAGTCCGATAAGTATTTTGCGCTGTTAGTCCTTCGTTAATAATTTTTACACCGTTAGTCCTTAAAGTTATTTGCATAAATCGTCCTTGTGGTTAGCCCGGTCAACGGGTCGGTCAACGCCACGTGTCACCAACTGAGTGGTGCCACGTGGCATCGGGTCGGGTCGGTCAACGGGTCAAGTCGGGTCGCCACGTGGACCAATGAGGTGGCGCCACGTGGCGATGGAAAATAAAACCAAAATTTTCCTCCCCTGGGATCGAACCCTGGTGGGTTGTGTGGAGGCCAAGGTGATACCCATCTGAGATGGGCATACCTTCATGTATTATAGTGCTTTTGGTTCTATTTAACCCTTAACAAGCCCAGTTGGTTTTTATAAATAAAAAGAGTCAAATGAAAATTTGACCTGTCATTTTAAAGGGGTTCTGGGCCGGTTCAAAAATTTAGAAAAATACCGTCGGACTCGTTTTTTCGTGCTCTTTCTAATGGCATGCTCAGGGAATTTTTTCGACTTCGTTGGAATCTCGAAAAATGCGAAAATTACCATTTTTTCTTTGTTTTTGCATTTTTCGAGGTCCAAACCAAGTCGAAAAAATTCACTGAGCATATCGTCGGACTCGTTTTTTCGTGCTCTTTCTAATGGTATGCTCAGGGACTTTTTTCGACTTCGTTGGAGCCTCGAAAAATGCGAAAATCACCATTTTTTCTTTGTTTTTGCATTTTTCGAGGTCCAAACCAAGTCGAAAAAATTCACTGAGCATACCGTCGGACTCATTTTTTCGTGCTCTTTCCAATGGTATGCTCGGGAAATTTTTTTGACTTCGTTTAAACCACGAAAAATGCAAAAATCTTAATTTTTTTTTTTTGCATTTTTAGACGTCCAAACCAAGTCGAAAAAATTCACCGAGCATACCGTCGGACTCGTTTTTTCGTGCTCTTTCCAATGGTATGCTCGGGGAATTTTTTCGACTTCAAACAAACCTCGAAAAATGCGAAAATAATCGTTTTTTCTTTGTTTTCGCATTTTTCGAGGTTCGTTTGAAGTCGAAAAAATTCCCCGAATATACCATTGGAAAGAGAAAGAAAAAACGAGTCCGACGGTATGCTCGGTGAATTTTTTCGACTTGGTTTGGACCTCGAAAAATGCAAAAACAAAAAAAAATTGAAGATTTTTGCATATTTCGAGGTTCAAACGAAGTCAAAAAAATTTCCCGAGCATACCATTGGAAAGAGCACGAAAAAACGAGTTCGACGGTATATTTATTTATTCTTTTACGGTCCATATAACTCCGTAAATTAATAGACCAAAAACTAAATTGAACCTTTTAATAATATAATTTTAGAAAGGGTTATGTATTAAATTTAGAGAAATATAATTGAAGCTATGCTTAGCCCAGTTGGGCAAAGCGTTGCTTCCCACCCAAACAACCCGGGTTCGAATCCCATGCGTGACAAAGTGGTGGATTATATTACCAATGCCACGTGGCACCACCTCATTGGTCCACGTGGCAACCCGAACCTGACCTGATGACACGTGGCACCACTCATGTGGTGACACGTGGCGTTAACTAACGGTGCAAAAAATAATAAGGACTAACGGTGCAAAAATTATTAACGAAGGACTAACAACGCAAAATACTTAACGGACTTAACTAACGCCCATCCAAAATAGGGACCAAAAGCGTGCATAGTTTCAAAATTAGATACTGCTGGTGTAATAAAAACGACTTAGGGACTAAAGTTGTTATTTGGGGTATACCATAGGGACCAAACGTGTAATTTTTTCTACTTAGAATGATAGTCGTACATGTACAATTGTGGACTCGTTCATAAGTATTAGTCCGGTAAAACGGACGAGGTTTTCCTTTTCAGATTATACAATGAAGACAATCTATTGACTCATATGTAAGTGGACTAAACAATGTTTTAGCGTAACCATTTCTGATCCTTTCAGTAACCACCCCCAATTGTATATTCAACGAGATTTGAGCCTTATAACTGTTGGAATTGTAAATCATACTAACACTTAATATTTAAACATATAATCACAAGTAAACACAATGGAAGACAAGACCATGTATAATATAACGTAATTTAAAGATAAAGAATCGTGTACCTTTTAGCAATTTAACAAACGAACAACAAATCTTTAATACACGCGTGTGTGTAAATCGAACACGCGAAACCACTAAGTTCAAAGTATGAATTCTCTACGATTGCTCAAACTACACGTTAAGCAAAAACACTAGAATGCTAGTGCTTAATACACGAATAAACAACGAAACACGATGTTCTTGTTTCTTAGGTTTGTGTCGATCGAATCTCATGCGGATATAAACATATCGTTAAATATAAAGTAGAATAGGTTATACATGCATGTAGAATATACATCCATATGACTATCAATCTTTTTTTTTTGGTAAAAGGGATTTTTCACCCTGGTAAAATGCATTACACCAAAAAATGTTGAAATACAAAGGATGAGGGTGAATCCCCCATCTCAAGCCGACCAGGGCGACTCAAATGCACAACATGTGCAACTTACAAACACAAACAAGCTAAACAAAGCTACCTAACAACAAGAAACACAAAAGAAAAAGTTTATGACATGCCATAAACATCTTCATGCGTCCTTGCACCTTGAAGTCTTTTGAAGAACCACTGTTGATCTTGGATCTGGAAGAATAATTTTCTATATCATCGTAGTTCTCATAAACTTCATCATCACTTTTAGTAACCACATCCTCATAAGGATCAGAACCCTTAATAGGACTTGAAACCACTTCTGTTGGAACTGTGTATGAACACGAGACCTTATCCTTCGCATTAGGTACAAAACCATACGCTTCATGATCCTTCATACACGAATCCCCAATGATCCTTCATACACGACTCCCCAAGACTCCCATTCTTACTTCCATTATGATTCAAAGGTACAACCTTAGTGTTGTTCAAAACAGCATTACTAATAGTTTTAGCAACACTATTCGAAGTATTAATTTCAAGTACCTTATTATCATCCATAAGCTTATCAATAACACTCCTCAAGTGACCAATATTAATGTCATCCGAAAAATAGCCATGTGCATTAGTCAAATTCGAGGAGTTATCCGCAATACCCAAAAAGGAGAAACATTCATGGGCTGATAATGATTAGATTGGTTAACAGCCTCACCAACACCCTCCATAGACGCATTAGGTAAAACCGAACTCTCCTTAGTAATACTAGGTTTAGAAACAGATCGATATTGAATAGTACCTTTAGGTTTATAAACCAATACATGCTTAGGTTTAGTAGCCTTGTTTCCACTTTTCTTCACTTCCTTTTTCTTGTGAACATCTTCAAATGTAGCATTTTTTGTCTTATAAGGAACGCATCATCCTCATGATTAAAGCTGTTGTATTTATAGCATCTATGAGGCCACCATTCGTATTCAACATCAAGAACTTCCAAATAGGGGTCATTACCCTTAGGTAAAGGTAAAGCAACTTCAATTGATTCCAACACAACACTTTTAGCAGATAACTCAATAAGAACCCATGCATAAGAGTAACGACCCCATGGATTAGAACACATGGCACTAGTACCTGCATCCAATCTGATGAGTCGTCCTAATTTTGTGGCAATCAAACTTATACCAACTTCCGAATAAGCAACCGCAAGTACATTATGAATATGCCCCCTTATCGGTACCTTAGTGATCTCCTCCCTCTCCAACTTAGTATTCGCCACCCAAATATTCAGGAAAATGGGCATCGATCTAATAAACCAAGGACCCCCCCCTCAAGAATCTTAATCATACCCTCCCATAAAGAAAATTTGAAGAAGAAGAAACCATTGCGCAGAATAACTCGTTCGAAACCAAACTTAGCCCATAAATTCTTAACATAATCTTCGACAATAGGAAAGGCTAAACGTTGACCAATAAAATAATTTTATAGTGTATTATCGTATTACTTACATATATCATCAACTACGGCTATTGGAATAACAACTTTAGCACGTAAAACATTATCCACATTAGTAGAACACAACTCATGTACCTTTTTTGTAACAGCCTGATCTTTAGAGCGTGCAACAATAGACACGACATGATCAGGTTCCACCAAACATGTTTCAGCTTGTATAACAGGTTCAACAAAAGGTTCCCCATGTTTGGTATCAACGAAATTAACTAAAGAGCCATCAGTTGAACTTGATACCTTAAACTCATCAGTTGAACTCGATACATGTACCTTAATAGAAACAGAATCGTTAGAAGGTGCATCAATAGGTACGACATATACAGATTCAACGCAACCATGTTCAATATGTGCATCAGGTGTGGCAATAGATGCAACAGTAACAATAGCAGTGGAACCAATATCATTTGAGGTAACAACTGATTCCATTGCCAAGCCCACACCATTAGCATGAACAACTAACTGTAACCACTCGTAAATTTCCCTACCGATTTTTCGCGGCTATTTTTTTCCTTTCGTTTCGAACTTTAATCACGACAAGTCATGGGATATCTTTCACCTCGACCTCGAAAATATTTTCCTTTATTTTATCAATTATATAAATTATATATAATAAACTTTTCATATTTTTTTTTATCTCACCAGGCCTCTAAGCCCAACCCGACTCAACATCTCATTCCTTGTCTCTTGGACTCTCGTGTAAACTATCAACCCCAATCTAACCCAACTTACCTTAATTAATCTTGGGCCTAACCTTTTATTTCTCAAATCCAAGCGCACCATATTTTTATTTTATAACAAAATTTGACAAGTATTTTTGGTACAATTTTTCCTTGTTTGGGGACTAGCAAAACACAAAACAAATTCCTTCCTTTGGTCTTACTATATGTAACATGCAAAACAAAAGTTATCCAAGCGCACCCTTATTTTGTGTACACATTTCAACATCAAGAGCATCTTATTATGTTCCTACCTTTTCTGTGAACCACTCGAATATAAGACAACACAAAACCTCAACTTTGGTATTATTTTATTTTCTTGCATGTATGTGATCAAGACTAACCAAATGCACCCTCTAATGTTTTGTAATAAAATACATAAGTTTATCTTTGCTCTGGGACCCAGCGAATTGACAAAACAAAACACAAAGCACAACAATTGCTTTTGCTTCTTTCTTTACGTGAAGACTCAAAGAAAAAGGAGACCAAGACTTTCTTTTAAGCCACCCTATACTAGATTAGCCTATAACACATGTGAACTACTTTTGATCTAAAACCTAAGCATCCTAGCTAGACCTCAAGCATGCTCTGAACCATCTCTCTCACTTGACAAGGACAACACAAAAATGTATTCCCCTTTGGCTGCCATATCAGGCACGTTCAAAGCTCACACAAACTCCATCTTCTCACTTTCTTACCATCTTCCTCTATATAAATTCTTAAGATCCTTTGTTGAACTCATCAACTCACACATTTCACTTTTAAATTTTCACTCACAACACTCTTATCCCAACCTCATTTCTGTCGAGCTAGGGAAGAAAGGAAAGCAAAGTCTTTTGGATTTTTAAAACAAGAGTTAAAGAAGTTATGTTGGGTTTACATAGTTTCGGGTATAATTTGGAAATCAAGCGGTTACTAGCCGGGTTTAAAATTTTGGAAGCTAGGTTGTTTATCGGGTCTCACTTGTGCTCATTCACGTCTTGTTCGATCCACACTCCACTTTTCAAACCCACTGTAAGGTCCCATCATTTTTGAAACTTTGTTTTTCTTTGGTTATCAAATATACATACAAAATATATTTTCATTCCATGTCAACTTGTGTCCATATTCTAGCCTAAGAGAACTCAATATAGGTGTCTTAATCCAACATGCCTCACGACATGCATTCATACACATAGATACGTTCGACTTCATGCAAGAAATACGAACTTGGTTGTGTTGTTTGAAGCTTGTGTGGTAACCTTTTGTTCCTCGACCTATTTTAAAACCAAACATGTCCTTTAAGTCACAAGACTTAGCGTTAAAATAGAAGTGAAGCACCAAATATTGAAAACATGTATACTAAAAGTGAAGCACCAAACGTGAGCATGCATACTGTGGAATTTTACTACAAAATGAATACAGTCGCTAAACCCCTAAATATGTATGTGTAGCAAACAATGACACCAAGGGACTTGTAGTCCAGTGGTAAACTAGCTCACTTTTACACAACAGACCTGAGTTCGAGCCCATGCAGTGGCAGGTTTGCCATTTTTCTTATTTTTGCAACTTTCATTTTTTGGCAATTTCAGCCCCTCAAGGTTGAACACCTTGACACTTCTCATCCAAAATATTTATAAGTTTAGTAAACTTATATATTTCACCATTTTCTTATTAGATAAATATGTTTAACACACATTTTTATTTGGCGACCACATCGGCGTAAACTATAAATAATATATTTGTTAAAATGTATTATTTAACCACGATTTCAATAAATATGTATTTTCATACCTCGAAACCAAATAAATCAAATAAATACAATTTGATTTGTATTTATTTACTCTTTGATAATACTTGAGCCCAATACTTACAAAACGTTTTGAAATGATTTTAACGTAAACCCTGCCACACAAGCAACATTAAACACAACCACTTGTAAACACTTCAATTTATTCACACACTTCGAGTCGTGAGTACACAAAACTGCAAACTGAGTCTTGCCATCTCATTCTTAGGTTCTGGGTAGGAGCCACTGCTATATCGCACTCGATCTCTTGTGATTTATTCATCGAACTGCTAAGGTGAGTTTATAGCCCCACTTTTACTCTTATTTATTTGCTTTATAAAACTATGGGGTGAGAAACATGCAAAACTCTTTTCGGACCTGAAACTGAAAATACTATTACGTGAAACAACCTTGAATCCCAACTATGCTACCATTAGTTCCCTTTGGGGAGGCGCGATTGTTATGAATAGATCTATTGGGGATGACACCCCCGTTCGAGTTTGATCGGATAGGCAAACGTCGGGCGTATATCATATCGTATTGATTGAGTGTACTGGAAATACACTTGTTGGGATTTTATTTATCATGCTTCTAGATGCATGCACACTGTCGTAGTTTCGGTCGCATGAACTTGGTATTAGCGTAATAGCCTTTTTGCATATACTGTCATTCACGGAGATGCTATATGTGCAACTGTGGTCCAACTTGAAAACTTGATTACTTAAACATATGAACTCCCCAACCTTTGTGTTGACATTTTAGCATGTTTTCCTCAGGTTTACTTCTTGGCGTGGGAAATGGCAAAGGCATTCGTTGAAGACTGGCAATCCGAAGTGTTTTCAAGCAAATCTAATACAACTTTCAATGGGACAACATATATTTTATGGGCTTTACTTCCGCACTTTGAAACAATGATGTAAAAGTATTTCTTAAATAAATCTATATTTTTAAAACGGAATAGAATTTCCATTCTTTATTACCTTGTGTTGTGTATACTGATTTAGTAGCACCCCATGACCCGAACGCTTCCGCTGTGCAAATTTTGGGGGTGTTACATATTGGTATCAGAGCCAGGTTATAGAGAATTAGGTATTTTTCAAAACCTAAACTATAACCAAATTTTTCTAAAAACACTTCAACGCCGCCACAGCTGCAGATGTCTGCCATGCCTTGCCTACAGCTACACGATGTAGTCGTGCTTTGTGTTACTACTGTATTTTAGGTCCGTATAAGCTCTCATTTGAATTAAATTAATTATTTCTCAAAGTCATTAAGTTTCTTAATTAACTCACATTTAAACTTTAAGGCTGTTCTTGTTTGATTGGGTCGCAAAGTTTAAACGTGTATAAGCTGTTCTCATTTAAACTTTAAGGCTGTTCTTGTTTGATTGGGTCGTGAAGTTTAAATGAGAATAATGTTGATGTAACAAACTAAATGAGATTAAGGAATAATTAACTTAAGGAGAGTGTAGAGTAGACTAAGAATGCTTATGCTTGTTACCTCTCTATGTTAAACTGCGTAACATGCCCACTATTACAATATCGCACTATGCTATGCTTCCATAACTGCCTCTACATTATTTCTTTATGTAAAGTACAATTCATCAATGCTTCTACGTTATTTCTGTATGTAACGTACAACTCGTCACTGTATCGACCTCTACGTTATTTCTGTATGTAACGTACAACTCGTCACTATATCAACCTTTACGTTATTTCTGAATGTAACGTACAACTCGTCACTGTATCAACTTCGACGTTATTTCTTTATGTAACGTACAACTCATCACTGCTTCTATGTTATTTCTTTATGTAACATACAACTACTTGATTCTCGCACGCGTATTTAAATCACCTCTATCACTGGTCACGATCTCTTATTTCACTCATATGTTTTATCCTTCGTAACCTCATATGACACTACTCCTTCTATTCTAAACTCGCTATTGTACTCTTTTATGAAACCGCGTTGTATTTCGTTTAATGAATCATTTATCTTTTCTTCACTTATCGCCTCACGTCACCGAATCTTTCTTGAACGACTAACCTCTTTTCCCACGTCACATTTTAAGAGTTTATACTCACATCTCGTCGACGTATCGACCTCGATGATTCTCGCAACGTAAACCACGAGGACGTGGTTTCTTTTAAGGTGTAGGTACTGTAACCACTCGTAAATTTCCCTACCGATTTTTCGCGGCTATTTTTTTTCTTTCGTTTCGAACTTTAATCACGACAAGTCATGGGATATCTCTCACCTCGACCTCGAAAATATTTTCCTTTATTTTATCAATTATATAAATTATATATAATAAACTTTTCATATTTTTTTATCTCACCGGGCCTCTAAGCCCAACCCGACTCAACATCTCATTCCTTGTCTCTTGAAATCTCGTGTAAACTATCAACCCCAATCTAACCCAACTTACCTTAATTAATCTTGGGCCTAACCTTTTATTTCTCAAATCCAAGCGCACCATATTTTTATTTTATAACAAAAGTTGACAAGTATTTTGGGTACAATTTTTCCTTGTTTGGGGACTAGCAAAACACAAAACAAATTCCTTCATTTCGTCTTACTATATGTAACATGCAAAACAAAAGTTATCCAAGCGCACCCTTATTTTTTGTACACATTTCAACATCAAGAGCATCTTATTATGTTCCTACCTTTTCTGTGAACCACTCGAATATAAGACAACACTAAACCTCAACTTTGGTATCATTTTATTTTCTTGCATGCATGTGATCAAGACTAACCAAATGCACCCTCTAATGTTTTGTAATAAAATACATAAGTTTTTCTTTGCTCTGGGACCCAGTGAATTGACAAAACAAAACACAAAGCACAACAATTGTTTTTGCTTCTTTCTTTACGTGAAGACTCAAAGAAAAAGGAGACCAAGACTTTCTTTTAAGCCACCCTATACTAGATTAGCCTATAACACATGTGAACTACTTTTGATCTAAAACCTAAGCATCCTAGCTAGACCTCAAGCATGCTTTGAACCATCTCTCTCACTTGACAAGGACAACACAAAAATGTATTCCCCTTTGGCTGCCATATCAGGCACGTTCAAAGCTCACACAAACTCCATCTTCTTACTTTCTTACCATCTTCCTCTATATAAATTCTTAAGATCCTTTGTTGAACTCATCAACTCACACATTTCACTTTTAAATTTTCACTCACAACACTCTTATCCCAACCTCATTTCTGTCGAGTTAGGGAAGAAAGGAAAGCAAAGTCTTTTGGATTTTTAAAACAAGAGTTAAAGAAGTTATGTTGGGTTTACATAGTTTCGGGTATAATTTGGAAATCAAGCGGTTACTAGCCGGGTTTAAACTTTTGGAAGCTAGGTTGTTTATCGGGTCTCACTTGTGCTCATTCACATCTTGTTCGATCCACACTCCACTTTTCAAACCCACTGTAAGGTCCCATCATTTTTGAAACTTTGTTTTTCTTTAGTTATCAAATATACATACATAATATATTTTCATTCCATGTCAACTTGTGTCCATATTCAAGCCTAAGAGAACTCAGTATAGGTGTCTTAATCCAACATGCCTCACGACATGCATTCATACACATAGATACGTTCGACTTCATGCAAGAAATACGAACTTGGTTGTGTTGTTTGAAGCTTGTGTGGTAACCTTTTGTTCCTCGACCTATTTTAAAACCAAAAATGTCTTTTAAGTCACAAGACTTAGCGTTAAAATAGAAGTGAAGCACCAAATATTGAAAACATGTATACTAAAAGTGAAGCACCAAAAGTGAGCATGCATACTGTGGAATTTTACTACAAAATGAATACAGTCGCTAAACTCCTAAATATGTATGCATAGCAAACAAGGACACCAAGTAGTCCAGTGGTAAACTAGCTCACTTTTACACAACAGACCTGAGTTCGAGCCCATGCAGTGGCAGGTTTGCCATTTTTCTTATTTTTGCAACTTTCATTTTTTGGCAATTTCAGCCCCTCAAGGTTGAACAGCTTAACACTTTTCATCCAAAATATTTATAAGTTTAGTAAACTTATATATTTCACCACTTTCCTTTTAGATAAATATGTTTAACACACATTTTTTTTGGCGACCACATCGGCGTAAACTATAAATAATATATTTGTTAAAATGTATTATTTAACCACGATTTCAATAAATATGTATTTTTATACCTCGAAACCAAATAAATCAAATAAATACAATTTGATTTGTATTTATTTACTCTTTGACAATACTTGAGCCCAATACTTACAAAACGTTTTGAAATGATTTTAACGTAAACCCTGCCACACAAGCAACATTAAACACAACCACTTATAAACACTTAAATTCATTCACATACTTCGAGTCGTGAGTACACAAAACTGCAAATTGAGTCTTGCCATCTCATTCTTAGGTTCTGGGTAGGAGCCACTGCTATATCACACTCGATCTCTTGAGCTTTATTCATCGAACTGCTAAGGTGAGTTTATAGCCCCACTTTTACTCTTATTTATTTGCTTTATAAAACTATGGGGTGAGAAACATGCAAAACTCTTTTCGGACCTGAAACTGAAAACACTATTACGTGAAACAACCTTGAATCCCAACTATGCTACCGTTAGTTCCCTTTGGGGAGGCGCGATTGTTATGAATAGATCTATTGGGGATGACACCCCCGTTCGAGTTTGACCGGATAGGCAAACGTCGGGCGTATATCATATCGTATTGATTGAGTGTACTGGAAATACACTTGTTGGGCTTTTATTTATCATGCTTCTAGATGCATGCACACTGTCGTAGTTTCGGTCGCATGAATTTGGTATTAGCGTAATAGCCTTTTTGCATATAGTGTCATTCACGGAGATGCTATATGTGCAACTGTGGTCCAACTTGAAAACTTGATTACTTAAACCTATGAACTCACCAACCTTTGTGTTCACATTTTATCATGTTTTCCTCAGGTTTACTTCTTGGCGTGGGCAATGGCAAAGGCATTCGTTGAAGACTGGCAATCCGAAGTGTTTTCAAGCAAATCTAATACAACTTTCAATGGGACAACATATATTTTATGGGCTTTACTTCCGCACTTTGAAACAATGATGTAAAAGTATTTCTTAAATAAATCTATATTTTGAAAATGGAATAGAATTTCCATTCTTTATTACCTTGTGTTGTGTATATTGATTTAGTAGCACCCCATGACCCGAACGATTCCGCTGTGCAAATTTTGGGGGTGTTACATATTGGTATCAGAGCCTGGTTATAGAGAATTAGGTATTTTCAAAACCTAAACTATAACCAAATTTTTCTAAAAACACTTCAACGCCGCCACAACTGCCGATGTCTGCCATGCCTTGCCTAATGCTGCACGATGTAGTCGTGCTATGTGTTACTACTGTATTTTAGGTTCGTATACGCTCTCATTTGAATTAAATTAATTATTTCTCAAAGTCATTAAGTTTCTTAATTAACTCACATTTAAACTTTAAGGCTGTTCTTGTTTGATTGGGTCGCGAAGTTTAAATGTGTATAAGCTGTTCTCATTTAAACTTTAAGGCTATTCTTGTTTGATTGGGTCATGAAGTTTAAATGAGAATAATGTTGATGTAACAAACTGAATGAGATTAAGGAATAATTAACTTAAGGAGAGTGTAGAGTAGACTACGAATGCTTATGCTTGTTACCTCTCTATGTTAAACTGCGTAACATGCCCACTATTACAATATCGCACTATGCTATGCTTCCATAACTGCCTCTACGTTATTTCTTTATGTAAAGTACAATTCATCAATGCTTCTACGTTATTTCTGTATGTAACATACAACTCGTCACTGTATCGACCTCTACGTTATTTCTGTATGTAACGTACAACTCATCACTATATCAACCTTTACGTTATTTCTGAATGTAACGTACAACTCGTCATTGTAACAACTTTGACGTTATTTCTTTATGTAACGTACAACTCATCACTCCTTCTATGTTATTTCTTTATGTAACATACAACTACTTGATTCTCGCACGCGTATTTAAATCACCTCTATCACTGGTCACGATTTCTTATTTCACTCATATGTTTTATCCTTCGTAACCTCATATGACACAACCCCTTCTATTCTAAACTCGCTATTGTACTCTTTTATGAAACCGCGTTGTATTTCGTTTAATGAATCATTTATCTTTTCTTCACTTATCGCCTCACGTCACCGAATCTTTCTTGAACGACTAACCTCTTTTCCCACGTCACATTTTAAGAGTTTATACTCACATCTCGTCGACGTATCGACCTCGATGATTCTCGCAACGTAAACCACGAGGACGTGGTTTCTTTTAAGGGGTAGGTACTGTAACCACTCGTAAATTTCCCTACCGATTTTTCGCGGCTTTTTTTTCTTTCGTTTCGAACTTTAATCACGACAAGTCATGGGATATCTTTCACCTCGACCTCGAAAATATTTTCCTTTATTTTATCAATTATATAAATTATATATAATAAACTTTTCATTTTTTTTTTATCTCACCGGGCCTCTAAGCCCAACCCGACTCAACATCTCATTCCTTGTCTCTTGGACTCTCGTGTAAACTATCAACCCTAACCCAACTTACCTTAATTAATCTTGGGCCTAACCTTTTATTTCTCAAATCCAAGCGCACCATATTTTTATTTTATAACAAAAGTTGACAAGTATTTTTGGTACAATTTTTCCTTGTTTGGGGACTAGTAAAACACAAAACAAATTCCTTCATTTGGTCTTACTATATGTAACATGCAAAACAAAAGTTATCCAAGCGCACCCTTATTTTGTGTACACATTTCAACATCAAGAGCATCTTATTATGTTCCTACCTTTTCTGTGAACCACTCGAATATAAGACAAAACTAAACCTCAACTTTGGTATTATTTTATTTTCTTGCATGCATGTGATCAAGACTAACCAAATGCACCCTCTAATGTTTTGTAATAAAATACATAAGTTTTTCTTTGCTCTGGGACCCAGCGAATTGACAAAACAAAACACAAAGCACAACAATTGCTTTTGCTTCTTTCTTTACGTGAAGACTCAAAGAAAAAGGAGACCAAGACTTTCTTTTAAGCCACCCTATACTAGATTAGCCTATAACACATGTGAACTACTTTTGATCTAAGACCTAAGCATCCTAGCTAGACCTCAAGCATGCTTTGAACCATCTCTCTCACTTGACAAGGACAACACAAAAATGTATTCCCCTTTGGCTGCCATATCAGGCACGTTCAAAGCTCACACAAACTCCATCTTCTCACTTTCTTACCATCTTCCTCTATATAAATTCTTAAGATCCTTTGTTGAACTCATCAACTCACACATTTCACTTTTAAATTTTCACTCACAACACTCTTATCCCAACCTCATTTCTGTCGAGCTAGGGAAGAAAGGAAAGCAAAGTCTTTTGGATTTTTAAAACAAGAGTTAAAGAAGTTATGTTGGATTTACATAGTTTCGGGTATAATTTGGAAATCAAGCGGTTACTAGCCGGGTTTAAACTTTTGGAAGCTAGGTTGTTTATCGGGTCTCACTTGTGCTCATTCACGTCTTGTTCGATCCACACTCCACTTTTCAAACCCACTGTAAGCTCCCATCATTTTTGAAACTTTGTTTTTCTTTGGTTATCAAATATACATACATAATATATTTTCATTCCATGTCAACTTGTGTCCATATTCAAGCCTAAGAGAACTCAATATAGGTGTCTTAATCCAACATGCCTCACGACATGCATTCATACACATAGATACGTTCGACTTCATGCAAGAAATATGAACTTGGTAGTGTTGTTTGAAGCTTGTGTGGTAACCTTTTGTTCCTCGACCTATTTTAAAACCAAACATGTCCATTAAGTCACAAGACTTAGCGTTAAAATAGAAGTGAAGCTCCAAATATTGAAAACATGTATACTAAAAGTGAAGCACAAAACGTGAGCATGCATACTGTGGAATTTTACTAGAAAATGAATACAATCGCTAAACCCCTAAATATGTATGCGTAGCAAACAATGACACCAAGGGACTTGTAGTCCAGTGGTAAACTAGCTCACTTTTACACAACAGACCTGAGTTCGAGCCCAGGCAGTGGCAGGTTTTCCATTTTTCTTATTTTTGCAACTTTCATTTTTTGGCAATTTCAGCCCCTCAAGGTTGAACACCTTGACACTTCTCATCCAAAATATTTATAAGTTTAGTAAACTTATATATTTCACCACTTTCCTTTTAGATAAATATGTTTAACACATATTTTTATTTGGCGACCACATCGGCGTAAACTATAAATAATATATTTGTTAAAATGTATTATTTAACCACGATTTCAATAAATATGTATTTTCATACCTCGAAACCAAATAAATCAAATAAATACAATTTGATTTGTATTTATTTACTCTTTGATAATACTTGAGCCCAATACTTACAAAACGTTTTGAAATGAATTTAACGTAAACCCTGCCACACAAGCAACATTAAACATAACCACTTGTAAACACTTCAATTTATTCACACACTTCGAGTCGTGAGTACACAAAATTGCAAACTGAGTCTTGCCATCTCATTCTTAGGTTCTGGGTAGGAGCCACTGCTATATCACACTCGATCTCCTGTGCTTTATTCATCGAACTGCTAAGGTGAGTTTATAGCCCCACTTTTACTCTTATTTATTTGCTTTATAAAACTATGGGGAGAGAAACATGCAAAACTCTTTTCGGACCTGAAACTGAAAACACTATTACGTGAAACAACCTTGAATCCCAACTATGCTACCGTTAGTTCCCTTTGGGGAGGCGCGGTTGTTATGAATAGATCTATTGGGGATGACACCCCCGTTCGAGTTTGACCGGATAGGCAAACGTCGGGCGTATATCATATCGTATTGATTGAGTGTACTGGAAATATACTTGCTGGGCTTTTATTTATCATGCTTCTAGATGCATGCACACTGTCGTAGTTTCGGTCGCATGAACTTGGTATTAGCGTAATAGCCTTTTTGCATATAGTGTCATTCACGGAGATGCTATATGTGCAACTGTGGTCCAACTTGAAAACTTGAATACTTAAACCTATGAACTTACCAGCCTTTGTGTTGACATTTTAGCATGTTTTCCTCAGGTTTACTTCTTGGCGTGGGAAATGGCAAAGGCATTCGTTGAAGACTGGCAATCCGAAGTGTTTTCAACCAAATCTAATACAACTTTCAATGGGACAACATATATTTTATGGGCTTTACTTCCGCACTTTGAAATAATGATGTAAAAGTATTTCTTAAATAAATCTATATTTTGAAAATGGAATAGAATTTCCATTCTTTATTACCTTGTGTTGTGTATATTGATTTAGTAGCACCCTATGACCCGAACGCTTCCGCTGTGCAAATTTTGGGGGTGTTACATATTGGTATCAGAGCCAGGTTATAGAGAATTAGGTATTTTTCAAAACCTAAACTATTACCAAATTTTCATAAAAACACTTCAACGCCGCTACAGCTGCCGATGTCTGCCATGCCTTGCCTACTGCTACACGATGTAGTCGTGCTATGTGTTACTACTGTATTTTAGGTTCGTATAAGCTCTCATTTGAATTAAATTAATTATTTCTCAAAGTCATTAAGTTTCTTAATTAACTTACATTTAAACTTTAAGGCTGTTCTTGTTTAATTGGGTCGCGAAGTTTAAATGTGCATAAGCTGTTCTCATTTAAACTTTAAGGCTGTTCTTGTTTGATTGGGTCGTGAAGTTTAAATGAGAATAATGTTGATGTAACAAACTGAATGAGATTAAGGAATAATTAACTTAAGGAGAGTGTAGAGTAGACTACGAATGCTTATGCTTGTTACCTCTCTATGTTAAACTGCGTAACATGCCCACTATTACAATATCGCACTATGCTATGCTTCCATAACTGCCTCTACGTTATTTCTTTATGTAAAGTACAATTCATCAATGCTTCTACGTTATTTCTGTATGTAACGTACAACTCGTCACTGTATCGACCTCCACGTTATTTCTGTATGTAACGTACAACTCGTCACTATATCAACCTTTACGTTATTTCTGAATGTAAGGTACAACTCGTCACTGTATCAACTTCGACGTTATTTCTTTATGTAACATACAACTCATCACTCCTTCTATGTTATTTCTTTATGTAACATAAAACTACTTGATTCTCGCACGCGTATTTAAATCACCTCTATCACTGGTCACGATCTCTTATTTCACTCATATGTTTTATCCTTCGTAACCTCATATGACACTACTCCTTCTATTCTAAACTCGCTATTGTACTCTTTTATGAAACCGTGTTGTATTTTGTTTAATGAATCATTTATCTTTTCTTCACTTATCGCCTCACGTCACCGAATCTTTCTTGAACGACTAGCCTCTTTTCCTACGTCACATTTTAAGAGTTTATACTCACATCTCGTCGATGTATCGACCTCGATGATTCTCGCAACGTAAACCACAAGGACGTGGTTTCTTTTAAGGGGTAGGTACTGTAACCACTCGTAAATTTCCCTACCGATTTTTCGAGGCTATTTTTTTTCTTGCGTTTCGAACTTTAATCACGACAAGTCATGGGATATCTTTCACCTCGACCTCGAAAATATTTTCCTTTATTTTATCAATTATATAAATTATATATAATAAACTTTTCATATTTTTTTTATCTCACCGGGCCTCTAAGCCCAACCGGACTCAACATCTCATTCCTTGTCTCTTGGACTCTCGTGTAAACTATCAACCCCAATCTAACCCAACTTACCTTAATTAATCTTGGGCCTAACCTTTTATTTCTCAAATCCAAGCGCACCATATTTTTATTTTATAACAAAAGTTGACAAGTATTTTGGTACAATGTTTCCTTGTTTGGGGACTAGCAAAACACAAAACAAATTCCTTCCTTTGGTCTTACTATATGTAACATGCAAAACAAAACTTATCCAAGCGCACCCTTATTTTGTGTACACATTTCAACATCAAGAGCATCTTATTATGTTCCTACCTTTTCTGTGAACCACTCGAATATAAGACAACACTAAACCTCAACTTTGGTATTATTTTATTTTCTTGCATGCATGTGATCAAGACTAACCAAATGCACCCTCTAATGTTTTGTAATAAAATACATAAGTTTTTCTTTGCTCTGGGACCCAGTGAATTGACAAAACAAAACACAAAGCACAACAATTGCTTTTGCTTCTTTCTTTACGTGAAGACTCAAAGAAAAAGGAGACCAAGACTTTCTTTTAAGCCACCCTATACTAGATTAGCCTATAACACATGTGAACTACTTTTGATCTAAAACCTAAGCATCCTAGCTAGACCTCAAGCATGCTTTGAACCATCTCTCTCACTTGACAAGGACAACACAAAAATGTATTCCCCTTTGGCTGCCATATCAGGCACGTTCAAAGCTCACACAAACTCCATCTTCTCACTTTCTTACCATCTTCCTCTATATAAATTCTTAAGATCCTTTGTTGAACTCATCAACTCACACATTTCACTTTTAAATTTTCACTCACAACACTCTTATCCCAACCTCATTTCTGTCGAGCTAGGGAAGAAAGGAAAGCAAAGTCTTTTGGATTTTTAAAACAAGAGTTAAAGAAGTTATGTTGGGTTTACATAGTTTCGGGTATAATTTGGAAATCAAGCGGTTACTAGCCGAGTTTAAACTTTTGGAAGCTAGGTTGTTTATAGGGTCTCACTTGTGCTCATTCACGTCTTGTTCGATCCACACTCCAGTTTTCAAACCCACTGTAAGGTCCCATCATTTTTGAAACTTTGTTTTTCTTTGGTTATCAAATATACATACATAATATATTTTCATTCCATGTCAACTTGTGTCCATATTCAAGCCTAAGAGAACTCAATATAGGTGTCTTAATCCAACATGCCTTACGACATGCATTCATACACATAGATACGTTCGACTTCATGCAAAAAATATGAACTTGGTTGTGTTGTTTGAAGCTTGTGGGGTAACCTTTTGTTCCTCGACCTATTTTAAAACCAAACATGTCCTTTAAGTCACAAGACTTAGCGTTAAAATAGAAGTGAAGCACCAAATATTGAAAACATGTATACTAAAAGTGAAGCACCAAACGTGAGCATGCATACTGTGGAATTTTACTACAAAATGAATACAGTCGCTAAACCCCTAAATATGTATGCATAGCAAACAATGAAACCAAGGGACTTGTAGTCCAGTGGTAAACTAGCTGACTTTTACACAACAAACCTGAGTTCGAGCCCAGGCAGTGGCAGGTTTGCCATTTTTCTTATTTTTGCAACTTTCATTTTTTTGGCAATTTCAGCCCCTCAAGGTTGAACACCTTGACACTTCTCATCCAAAATATTTATAAGTTTAGTAAACTTATATATTTCACCACTTTCCTTTTAGATAAATATGTTTAACACACATTTTTATTTGGCGACCACATCGGCGTAAACTATAAATAATATATTTGTTAAAATGTATTATTTAACCACTATTTCAATAAATATGTATTTTCATACCTCGAAACCAAATAAATCAAATAATCACAATTTGATTTGTATTTATTTACTCTTTGATAATACTTGAGCCCAATACTTACAAAACGTTTTGAAATGATTTTAACGTAAACCCTGCCACACAAGCAACATTAAACATAACCACTTGTAAATACTTAAATTTATTCACACACTTCGAGTCGTGAGTACACAAAATTGCAAACTGAGTCTTGCCATCTCATTCTTAGGTTCTGGGTAGGAGCCACTGCTATATCACACTCGATCTCCTGTGCTTTATTCATCGAACTGCTAAGGTGAGTTTATAGCCCCACTTTTACTCTTATTTATTTGCTTTATAAAACTATGGGGGTGAGAAACATGCAAAACTCTTTTCGGACCTGAAACTGAAAACACTATTACGTGAAACAACCTTGAATCTCAACTATGCTACCGTTAGTTCCCTTTGGGGAGGCGCGATTGTTATGAATAGATCTATTGGGGATGACACCCCCGTTCGAGTTTGACCGGATAGGCAAACGTCGGGCGTATATCATATCGTATTGATTGAGTGTACTGGAAATACACTTGCTGCGCTTTTATTTATCATGCTTCTAGATGCATGCACACTGTCGTAGTTTCGGTCGCATGAACTTGGTATTAGCGTAATAGCCTTTTTGCATATAGTGTCATTCACGGAGATGCTATATGTGCAACCGTGGTCCAACTTGAAAACTTGATTACTTAAACCTATGAACTCACCAACCTTTGTGTTGACATTTTAGCATGTTTTCCTCAGGTTTACTTCTTGGCGTGGGCAATGGCAAAGGCATTCGTTGAAGACTGGCAATCCGAAGTGTTTTCAAGCAAATCTAATACAACTTTCAATGGGACGACATATATTTTATGGGCTTTACTTCCGCACTTTGAAATAATGATGTAAAAGTATTTCTTAAATAAATCTATATTTAGAAAATGGAATAGAATTTCCATTCTTTATTACCTTGTGTTGTGTATATTGATTTAGTAGCACCCCATGACCCGAACGCTTCCGCTGTGCAAATTTTGGGGGTGTTACACTAACTCACCAACAGTAGTAGGAAGGTTTGAACTGGTAATAGGGTTCATTATTGGTTCTACAACCGACTCACCATGGCTATTACAACTACCCTCTTCAGCAAATTCCATACTAGGGTTTTGAAATACCCTAACAGCTAGTCTTGGCTGAGATACACCAATGTTTCCATCAGCAATACCCTTTAACCGTAACATATGAGCACTTAATTTATCCAAATTAACTCGTGCAATAGTGTTATTCATACTCGTTTCATCCTGAGCAGCACCCTTGGATGTCTTCTTACTTAACAGAAATCCCGCTTCCATCTTTCTAAACCCCACTTACACTTACTTTCAAAGACTTTCAGTACCAGAAAAACCCTAACATAGGGTTTACTTGCAGTCGTATAAAAACTAAATCCTGAAATTAGGGTTACGGTAATCGTTAAGCACAACAAAAATCAATGCCGTCACAATCTTGACATCGCACTAAAACACGAAACCCTAAAAGTGGATATCGTATAGCAGTAACACACTTTAACCAATAAAAATAAAATCAAAATTAATAGATGATATTGGTTAAACGATACGCAGCAAGAAACATGTTATTGGTCCTTTGTAAATTAACCCTAATAAAATCGATTACCCTCCAATTAAAAAGGATAAAAGAATGATCAGATCGATTAGGATTTAAAAAATAATAAGCGATTCCAACAAACCTTAATAAAACAATTCCAACAGAAACCCAAACCTTTGTAACGAACAAAGAATATGATTGATGCATGAAACACAAAGATTTAGGGATGATTTGGTGGAAAAATGATTAGGAGCAGTAGGGAGAAAGAGTCACCATTTTTCTCCAAAGAGAGAGAATATATGACTATCAATCTATCATAGTATAAGCATGCATACTGAATTTATGCATGCATATTGGTATGACCTGCGAATAGGTTTTTGAGGGTATTTTCTATCGTATAACCTTTTAAAATATATAATGCGTCAATTGATCTATTGATGTAAATGTTCATTATATAAATTAAGCAACTTGTACTCCAAGTCACAATCAATACCTCCTCTAGTTTGCTAAAAACGACATTCAGACCTCCTATTTTTCCCCTTGTATGGTCGTTTAAATATTTCGTGTATTATTATTTAATACAATTAACGCATCTAATGTATTAATTACATTAAATAAAGTGTTTTCTAAGTGTAAACGTGTATGCCCTTAATAGGCTCACTTATTCCCAGCCGTATATTTATTTATGGTATGGACATATCCCAACAACTCTCACTTGTACATATCTTAAATAAATATAACAACATTGGTAAGCGTCTAGCAACATGCAGTGCTCCCAGAAACACCTGAGTGTGGTTTCATAAAGTCACGGTTAAATGATTCATCATTTTTATCCCATTCTTTAAGATACCATGTTAAATATGAATATGATCAAGGTCATTCCATAATTTAACTATTTTGTTTCTCGTTTCAACGATGGATAAAGATTACCAAATTTATCAGGACATATCCTGATCTTCTTTGGGTATGGCCACACAAACATCTAATCAATCCTACGATGGGCCCAGTAGTATCTTTTTTCAAATAATTTGAAGGAAAAAATTATGTCTTGACAACAAGTGTCATCCGCATGCTTCACAACACTTCCGAAAATAACCCTTATAACTATCAGTTACGAATAACGTTAGACTAAATTCAAGAAATGGGATCCACACACGTGATTCCAGCTTGCGTCTCAACTCTAAGGATAAATAAAGATATCATTTACAAAATTCACTTGATGACAAGGATCCATAAAGTGAAAATCTTGTTAATTTGGGGATATCCGATATACAATCTATTGAATACCATGTGAGTTTGGTGGGATTCCTCCTACAATAATAAAGAATATTACCAATCTTGTAGATTTGTTTTAATTCAACTATATTCCCATATAGTTGATCGACAATGGATAGTTTAGAATAATATGAATTATTCACGGATCTAAACATGCAAATATATGATACAACTTATTATTGAATGAAACAAACATACTAACTACTTTGATTCATTATATAAATAATAATTATTAAATAGATCAATGCATGATAATCCTAGTTGAAAAATTATGCCTCAAGATGTGACGATCATACTTGTTGACAAGGCATAAATTCAACTAGTTTTGATCTTTTGGAATTTTGAGAATACTTATTTCAAAAATTCAATTAGTGAAGTTCTTGTATGTGTGCATATAAATTTATTGATATTGATACACTATGTTCCATAAGGTGTGTGACATCATCAAACACCTATTGATGACAATCATATTTCAAACTTCTAAAGTGTAAAGCATTCTTATTCTTTAATGTATAATGAAACTATGCTCTTAGTTAAGCACAACTAGTTCACATGGTCATCATCAAAGATGAAATCCTACCATGACTAGTATTGAGTGTCATCTCAATTAAGCTAGCATCATTGTATTTAAATAATAATATGCGCTTTTAAAAATCTGTAAACTATAAACATTCCTTTGGTAATGTTTGGTGCCTTCCAAAAATCCAAGTTTGTTTGCTATGACAATTGCTCAACAATTGTCGCATTGTACATCCATAGGATATTCGTTACTAGAAATGGCTCTAAGCTCAGGAATAAATTTCTAAATCTAAACATATTCTATTAGAATATTTATTACACAAGTTATCTAATAACTTTCAATTAGATATCAATGTTGTCAAATCATCTTGCATTCATGCATGATACAATAATTCCTCTGCACAACATGATGTACATGATGAATTCTTGAGTCATACTTAAGATATCATTCATTACCTATCTTATCAAAAGATATATATCCCCTGAGACTTGCTAAATGGTATGTCATGCTGTGCTTAGACTTATTTACCGCATATGTTTACAACAATAAACATATATTCCAAGGTTGTATGTTTTATTTTCTAAATTTGTCAAGTGAAGTTTCATTCCAAGCTAAGGATTGACATCATGTTTAATGTGCGTAAAGAAAAATATTCAATCACAGTCAAATGCTTGAGTATGATTAATAATCTAATCACAAAACACACATTAAATATGTGTAAAATATTTATGAGCTCTACACAAAGAAATAAACTACTAGGGTTTTTTTCTTTTTGAAGAAACTCACCTTTATTCTACAGTCCAACTGTTTAGTTCAAGATAAATCAAGTTTCCAAAAATTGAGTATCTCTATAGACATCATCTTAATATTTATAGTATGAGTAATTTGCCGGATTCAATATTCGGCAATGTATTATTATGATTAACAGGTTCACCATGATCCTGTGACTTATATTCATCAATGTTGATATAAAATATATCATTAAAGTGATTGAGGTATCCTTGCGGATCTCTGAACGAGAATTCCATCATCCTGAGGTGTAACATTTACATGTTTAGCCTCATTTTGACATTCACTAGTATGTCTTAAAAGGTTATGTATTTTGTAATTGTATCTCTTCAAAATCTAAAAAAGATCCCACTTACTTTTTGTAATTAGAGACTATCTATAAATACTTAGAAACTTACCTTTATTTTACAGTCCAACTGTTTAGTACAAGATAAATCAAGTTTTCAAAAATTGATTATATTTATGGACAACATCTTAACATTCACATTATGAGTAATTTACCGGATTCAATATTCGTCAATGCATCTTTATGATTAACAGGTTCACCATGATCTTGTGACTCATATTCCTCAGCCTTAATATAAAATATATCAGTCAAGTGATTGAGGTATCCTTGCGGATCTATGAACAAGAATTCCATCATCTTGAGGTGTAACATTTACATGTTTAGCCTCATCCTGACATTCACTAGTAAGTTTTAGAAGGTTATGTATTTGTAATTGTATCTCTTCAATATCTAAAAAACTCTCGCTTGAATTTTGTAATTAGAGACTATCTATAAATACTTAACATGTAGAGTAATAATAAATTGTTCATTTTTGGGACATTTCAAAATACACTGACAGTTCTTGACTGTAGTTTGTTAATAACCTGCTTCATAAGAAGATTAACAAATTCAGAATTTCAAGTTTTAAGACTTAATGTGATTCATCACATTCGATAACATAATGGTGTCTTAATTACCTTATAGATTTAGAGTCTTATTGAGTATATACCAAATATACTCAATCTCATAACCTTAATAGCTTTTGGAGGAAAAGGAGTTGAAGTTATCTTGAATCAAATGATACCAATAGAGTTTGATTTTCTGAATTGAACATACCATAAAATAATGGTATTTCATAAGGACTGATATTGTGAGACAATCTAACAATATGTAAGATGAACTTATACTCTTTTGCTTATCTATTTGCCATCTAAGCCAAAATTTTTTGCCGTCTAAGCCAAACTGAATGGTATAATAGAATTTGCAAGCCAATTGTATGCTTTATTACACAAGTCTTTAACCAAGTCAATGACTTCATGTCCATGTCTCGACAATAAGACATAAACATTTATGTTGAAGTAGTCTTTATTATTATCTTGTAACATGTTCTAAATAGGACAACAAACATTTTATGTGTATAAGTCCTAGTAGAACATTAGTCTCTTACCATGCAGTCAAGAGAATCCTTTAAACATATTGCTATGTGTTGTACTTTGCACACAATAAAGATTTTGTTACGCCCCCAAAACAGAAATTTTAAAACTTTTTAGAATAACATGAACGACACGACTCACATTACATTTTTCTACTTAATATATTTTAGTATAGACCACGAAAGGAGGAAACTCGGAAGTCTTTCTTTTTAATTTGTTTTGCAAGAAGGACTTAATTAATTCATTTAGACGGGCAGACGCTGTCACCTACATTACGTGACGCCGTCCGCCTTCAAGGAATGTCAGGTCAATAAAACCAATCATTAAGCCTGACGGCTCAAAACCTTTTCAACTTGACGGCATCAGGTTCTATATGCGACGCCGTCACTCTTGAAGTGCGACGCCATCAGAAACCAAAACACAGCCTGAAGGCTCACAACTATTTTAACCAGACGGGGTCACCTAGTTGGCGACGCCGTCCGGAGCCAAGACCTACACATTTTGTGCAGATTTCCTACACTTGGACCCAACAAAACTACTTATCACTTTGAATATTGCCACAAGACTAGTAAATAACTTGCAACACTTATAAGAACAATTGCCATTAATTATCTCGACACTTTGACCTTCAAAACAAGTAACTGACTTTACGCCAAACATCATTTCTAACTTCTTGACCCATAACTACAAGAACTTGACATCATTTACTTAACGTTTTAGACAAAGTAGACATAAGCACAACTACTAATGGAAAGAAGACTATGACACTCGAAAATATACCAAAACGTGACTTGACTCTTCGGGGCTTCCAACTTTAACACCTTGGTTCCAAAAGACAAGCTCAACTAGGAGCTCAAGCAAATTCCATTCTACACTTGATTCTTACCTTTATCCTCCTTGCTAGGACCTACAAAATGTCATCAACTATAACATAAGCGAATGCTTAGTAAGTAAACGGGTTAAGTGCAAGTAAAGCTTTAACAACATGTAAGAAATTCATGGAGCATCTATAACATAAGCACATACCTTTAATTTGGTATTTACACTACTTGACATACAAAAGCTATGGATCCAAGCTAAACTATAACAAGCTCCAATAACTATAACAATAATCAATAATTAATAATTTAATATGATACAACATTAACCTAGTATACTTACCTTCAATTATTCAATAGATTTCTACCAAGTAGAGTCACCACTTCCTTGAGCTTCCTAAACAACAATTAATCTTAATTAAAGACTATAACTTGTAATTTCAATAAATTAGGCATCTTCCATAACTACTTTAAACTTCTAAATTCAAGACCCTAATTACAAGAATTGGGGAAATTGCTTACTTAATTAGGGATATGAAATTGAAGGTCTCTTAACCTTAATAATCACCACAATAGCCCAAAATTAATCCAATTGGGGATGATCGTGATACCTTATTCTTTTTCTTTTCAAACCCTTACTTCACCTTGAGGTAACCTCCTTAATTCCTGGATAAGTCCCAAATGAGACTAATTTTCCCTTTTTATATTTATTCCACTTAGCTCAAATGACAACTTTAGTCTCTCTATTCTAAGTCTCTATATTTTAGCCACAATAGTTCCTAGTCTTACTTACTAGTTGAAATCTTTAATAAACATTATAATACATTCTAACATAAAGGGGTTAATACTAACATTTAATAATACCTTGACGAGATACGGGTGTAACAATTCACCCCTCCTAAAATTTGATTTCGTCCCCAAAATCATGCTTGGAAAAGTTGAGGATACTTGCTCTTCATTCTTTCTTCCGGCTCCCATCTAATAGTCGTACCCTTCCAATGTCTCCATTGTACCTTAATCAATGGAATCTATTTATTCCTTAGTTGTCTTGTCTTTCTCCCAAGTACTGCCTCCGGTTCTTCTTGCGACGTTAGCTTTAGATCTACTTCCACATCATCCAATGTAATTACACTAGCTTCATCCGCTAAGCATTTCCATAGATAAGATACATGGAATGTATTATGAATCCCTTTCATCTCCTCGGGAAGATCCAATACATAAGCTACTTCACCAATACGTTCTATGATCTTGAAGGGTCCAATGAATCTTGGTCCTAACTTTCTTTTATGCTTGAATCTAAGAACACCCTTCCAAGGGGAAACCTTAAGCATGACATAGTCTCCAATTTCGAATTCAATTGGTCTCCTTCGATTATCGGCATAACTTTTCCATCTATCTTGGGCCGCTTTACGTCTTTCTCTAATCGTCTCGATTTTCTCAATTGTTGCTAGTATTATATCCGTACTAGCTAATTCTCTTTTCTCCACTTCATCCCAACACACCGGAGTTCTACATTTCCTACCATAAAGCATCTCATAAGGTGGCATTTCAATGCTAGCATGGTAACTATTATTATAGGCAAATTCGACTAAAGGTAAATGATCGTCCCATTTTCCCCCAATGTCAATTACATAAGCCCTTAACATGTCTTCTAGCGTTTGAATCGTTCTTTCACTTTGCCCATCCGTTTGCGGGTGAAAAGCCGTACTCATATGTAATCTTGTACCTAGTTCTTCTTGGAAGTTTCGCCAAAATGCCGAAGTAAATCTCTCATCTATATCGGAGATTATAGAAATGGGTACCCCATGGCGTGCAACTATTTCCTTAACATATATCTTTTCTAACTTATGAACGGGCATATATTCTCTAATAGGAATGAAGTGTGCGCTCTTCGTTAGACGGTCTACAATTACCCAAATCGCGTCGTGCTTTTTGGTTGTTCTCGGTAACTTTGTAACGAAGTCCATTGTAATCTTTTCCCATTTCCAAACCGGTACTTCTAACGGTTTTACTTTACCACATGGTTTTTGGTGCTCGACTTTAACCTTCAAGCAAGTTAGACATTTTTCAACATATTTCGCACAATCTCTTTTTATACCCGGCCACCAATAATCTTTTCTCAAATCATGGTACATCTTGTTAGCTCCCGGGTGAATGGAATATTTTGACTTATGCGCTTCGTCTAGGAGTAACATCTTAACATCACTACGGAAAGGTATATAGATTCTTCCATACAGCATTTTGAGTCCGCGATTATCTTCTTCAAAATGAGGGACATGGGAAGTAATACGCTCTCCTTCCCAATTTTCTTCTTTCAAAGCTTCCTTTTGGGCTAACTTAACCTTGTCGAAAAAGTCGGTTGTAATAATCATTTGCAAAGAATGGATTTTAGTAACTTCATTTTGACCTTTACGACTTAATGCATCGGCTACAACATTTGCCTACCCTGGGTGATATCGGATCTCACAATTATAGTCCTTTAATAAGTCTAGCCATCTTCGTTGCCTCATGTTCGGATCCTTTTTGTCGAGGAAATACTGAAGACTTCGATGATCGGTGTAAATCACAAATTCCACACCGTAGAGATAATGCCTCCATAATTTTAGTGCAAGAACCACTGCTGCGAATTCCAAATCGTGAGTCGGGTAATCTTTTTCATGCTTCTTTAACTGTCTTGAGGCATAGGCATTTACCTTGCCTCTTTGCATAAGGACACAACCAAGACCGGAATACGATGCATCACAATATACAACCATGTCTTCTGTTCCTTCTGGTAAAACTAAAATCGGTGCCTCACATAATTTCTTTCGTAAAGTAGAAAAAGCATCATCTTGTTCCTTCCCCCACTCAAAAGGGATATTCTTCTTGGCAAGTCTAGTTAATGAGGATGCAATATTAGAAAAGTCTTGTGTAAATCTCCAATAATACCCTGCCAATCCTAGGAAACTTCGTATCTCTCCCACGTTTCTTGGGGCTCGCCAATTCATCACTGCTTCTATTTTTGACGGATCAACCTTAATACCTTCCGGATTAACAACATGACCAAGGAATTGAATTTCTTGTAACCAAAATTCACATTTTGCAAATTTTTCATACAACTTTTCTTTTCTTAAGGTTTCAAGAATCTCTCGCAAGTGAACCACATGCTCTTCCTTATTTTTCGAGTAAACAAGAATGTCGTCAATAAATACAATTACATACTTATCCAACATCGGCCTACACACCCGATTCATTAGGTCCATAAAAACTGCAGGTGCATTCGTAAGTCCAAAAGGCATAACTGTAAATTCATAATGCCCATATCGTTTCCTAAAAGCCGTCTTAGGAATGTCTTCTTCTCGAACCTTCAATTGATGATAACCCGAACGTAGATCAATTTTAGAAAACCATTTAGCGCCTTGAAGTTGGTCAAAAAGATCATCGATTATTGGGAAAGGTACACATTCTTCACCGTCACTTTATTCAATTCCCGGTAGTCAATGCACATACGCATGCTACCGTCCTTCTTTTTAACAAACAAAATCGGTGCTCCCCATGGCGAACTACTTGGACGAATAAAACCCTTGTCGAACAATTCTGGAAGTTGGCTCATCAATTCTTTCATTTTGGAAGGGGCTAAACGGTAAGGGGTTTTTGCTATAGGTTTAGCACCCGGAATGAGGTCAATGCGAAATTCTACTTGTCTTTCGGGTGTAACACCCGACAATTCTTCCGAAAAAACGTCTCGAAATTCATTAACAATTGGAACATTATCAACACTTGCCTTCTTAATACTCGTATCTACCACATGAGCCAAAACCGCACAACAACCCCGTGACAAGTATCTCCTAGCCTTCATTACCGAGCATAATTAAATTCTCCCTTTCTCTTATCTCCATATATTACTATTTCCCGACCATTATGATTAACAATTCGTACCATCTTTTGATTACATAAAATGGCAGCATTGTGATTACTAAGCCAATCCATGTCTATGATGACATCAAATTCTCCAAGCACTATAGGAATTAAGTCGATCTTAAATATGTTATTATCTAATTCCAACTCTACACCACGGAACACATTAATCACAACTACCACCTTACTATCGGCTATTTCTACCTCAAGGGGTTTGGAAAGTTTAGATAGTGGAGAGGTTAATTGCTTACTAAACTGTAATGACACAAAAGATACACTAGCTCCCGAGTCATAGAGGACTCGAGCGGGAATGGAATTAACAAGAAGTATACCTGTAATGACATCGGGTCCCGAATTTGCTTCCTCCACTCCCATTTGGTAAACTCGCGCCTTAGGTTTTGGGATTTCAACTTTTTCTTCTTTAACCGTCTTCACAATCTTAGCATCATTCGTTTTTCGACTTAGACATTCATTCAACTTATGTCTAACTTGATTACACCCATAACATATAACCATTGGCTTCGGACATTATTTACTCATATGGCTTAAAGAACCGCACTTGTAACATCCTAGCATATTGAGTCTACACTCACCATAATGAAGCTTGTGACACTTTTTACATTGTGTCTTGCCTTGATTCCCTCCGGCCATTCTGCCTAAGTCAAACCTTGGCTTTTTACCTTCTCTATCCCTAAACACTTGCTTTCTCTTAACATCCTTAACTTCTTTACTCTTCTTTCTCATCAAATCCACTTCTCTCACACGAGCCCGGCTTAGAAGATCTTCGAAGGTACTACACTTAAATGGTGAGGTTACTTCACGGATTTCATCCTTAAGCATATTTTGGAACCTATCTATCTTGAGCTTTTCATTATTGTGGTATTCGAAGCAATAAGGAACCATGTCATTATATTTCTTCCATAACTCATTCACCGTTTCGTTAGTTTTTACTAGAGTCTGAAATTCTTCCCGAATTTTGTCAATCTCTTCCGCAGGTGCATACTCCGAAGTAAATAATTCCTTGAACTCTCTCTGTGGAAAACTAGAAGGGGGGGGGGGAGGTTGAATAGTTTTGCTGATTTTAAGTTATTTTCAAAAACTTTAGATTCGATATTATGTGAAATCGTATGGATGAAGAGAAAGTATAGATCTAATGGTAATGCAAGTAAATAAAGTAAAGTAAAGGATAGAAATGACACAACCGATTTATAGTGGTTCGGCTACAAGGACACCTTCCTTGCCCTACTCCACTCCCCGAGTCACCTACTCAAGAGTTCAAGCACTATGTCAACAAACTCCTTCAACTTGGCAGAGAAGCCTTCACAACGTTGCTTGACCAAACCAACACGACTATTACACAACAACTATGTGAAATATCAAATACAAGATCTTTGCTACGTAAATCTTGTGGAGGAACAAATCAATCAAGGACCCCTTGCTTGGATGACTTGTAGAATTCTCGTGATCTCGCCTTAGAGAAGGACCTATATGAGAATCACTAAAGAAAGAAAGAAGAGCAATTCTCTAGATCAAGTGATCTTTTGTTAGAAGAGAATGAGAGTATATGAGAGAATTAGTAAGAAGAGGGGTGAGTTAGAATGAAGAAATGGCTCTCTATTTATAGGTAAAACTTGCCACTGTTCCCCGGATACCACGGATTCCTCCCTTAAGGGATCCGTCTAGTGTAAACCTAGGGATCCGTGGGACGCTCCTCTTTGCCCATGGGTTTTTTGGTTTTGTGTCATGGGTTATGGGTTGGTCCATGGGTATTTCATTAGATACAATGTATCTAATAGATTCAATGCATCTAGTCAAATGGGTATGGGTCAATACCATGGGTTATGGATATGATCCATGGGTTGTGATTTTTACCCATCCTAATAAAATATTACAACAAATGATTTATTACAACAATTTGTATTAAGTGACTATATGTAAATGCTTTACAAAAATAACATGTATCCTTATAATTGTACTTAAGATAACATTATATTTGTTATCAACAAAACACAAAAAGATCGCAAAATATTAATAAACGTTTTTACGGTTTATTTGTATTAACACTCTCCACGAACACAAATCCGACCAAGCCTCCCCTTTCTCACACACCTTCCCTTCCCACCAAGTTCTAGCACTATCGCGAAGGAAGTTGATAGCGTAGACAACCTTCTTTGCCTCCCCACACCCACTTGTGCGAAAAGCACCTTCAACGGCGATGAGCCATCTAGTACAAGCTATGGGGTCAAGGGTCCCCGTGAACTTAGGTACGTCACATACCGTGAAATCACGGTAAGATGATTTATCATTCCTAGTAACTCTACCATGACCCTCTTCTCTTTTGAGTTCCGCGAACTCTCTTTGCATTGCTTCTTGAATATTGAGGGTGGTCTCTTTAACAAAATATGGCATGGATTTTTCTAGTGCCTTACCTATCCTTCTCCTCATTAAAACGTCTAAAGCTTTTACTTGGTCTTCAGTGAATCCTTCCAAAGTAGGGCCCTCCGAACTAGAGGAAGAGGAATTCTTCGGAGTCATATTATTCTTGGTTGGATCACTTGCCGAAGATTCGGCACGTTTAGAGGTAGTAGCCTTTATGGCTTCCTTTTGATGGGGAGTGTCCATTTTTTCTTTACTGTAATATATAAACAAACATTCAATTAAGCATAATCACCTATAAATTATAAAGTAACCATATTACCCTTACATACCTCCCCTAATCCACCACCTGCACAAAGCCTTAATGATCTTAAGCAACACGTATGTGCCTTTTTCTTATAACCACGGTGGCCAAGCGTAGTTATAAAAACATGTAACATATATACTTCTTAAAATCATCAAGGAAGTGTACACGTAGCATAACTATTACTAACACAATTCACGTGGCCTAAGTCTAGGAAATTCTAAGGTAAAGATCCTAAATCTCTTAGACCAAGGCTCTGATACCAAGTTGTTACGCCCCCAAAACGGAAATTTTAAAACCTTTTAGAATAACATGAACGACACGACTCACATTACATTTTTCTACTAAATATATTTTAGTATAGACCACGAAAGGAGGAAACTCGGAAGTCTTTCTTTTTAATTTTTTTGCAAGAAGGACTCAATTAATTCATTCAAAAGGGCAGACGCCGTCACCCATATTACGGGACGCCGTCCGCCTTCAAGGAATGTCAGGTCAATAAAACCAACCATTAAGCCTGACGGCTCAGAACCTTTTCAACCTGACGGCATCAAGTTCTATATGTGACGCCGTCACTCTTGAAGTGCGACGCCGTCAGAAACCAAAACACAGCCTGACGGCTCACAACTATTTTAACCAGATGGGGTCACCTAGTTGGCGACTCCGTCTGGAGCCAAGACCTGCAGATTTTGTGCATATTTCCTGCACTTGGACCCAACAAAACTACTTATCACTTTGAATATTGCCACAAGGCTAGTAAATAACTTGCAACACTTATAAGAAAAATTGCCATTAATTATCTCGACACTTTGACCTTCAAAACAAGTAACTGACTTTATGCCAAACATCATTTCTAACTTCTTGACCCATAACTACAAGAACTTGACATCATTTATTTAAAGTTTTAGACAACGTAAACATAAGTACAACTACTAACGGAAAGAAGACCATGACACTCGAAAATATACCAAAACGTGACTTGACTCTTCGGGGCTTCCAACTTTAACACCTTGGTTCCAAAAGACAATCTCAACTAGGAGCTCAAGCAAATTCCATTCTACACTTGATTCTTACCTTTATCCTCCTTGCTAGGACCTATAAAATGTCATCAACTATAACATAAGTGAATGCTTAGTAAGTAAATGGGTTAAGTGCAAGTAAAGCTTTAACAACATGTAAGAAATTCATGGAGCATATATAACATAAGCACATACCTTTAATTTGGTACTTACACTACTTGACATACAAAAGCTATGGATCCAAGCTAAACTATAACAAGCTCCAATAACTATAACAATAATCAATAATTCATAATTTAACATGATACAACATTAACCTAGTATACTTACCTTCAATTATTCAATAGATTTCTACCAAGTAGAGTCATCACTTCCTTGAGCTTCCTAAACAACAATTAATCTTAATTAAAGACTATAACTAGTAATTTCAATAAATTGGGCATTTTCCATAACTACTTTAAACTTCTAAATTCAAGACCTTAATTACAAGAATTGGGGAAATTGCATACTTAATTAGGGATATGAAATTGAAGGTCTCTTAACCTTAATAATCACCACAATAGCCCATAATTAATCCAATTGGAGATGATCTTGATACCTTATTCTTTTTCTTATCAAACCCTTACTTCACCTTGAGGTAACCTCCTTAATTCCTGGATAAGTCCGAAATGAGACTAATTTTCCCTTTTTATATTTATTCCACTTAGCTCAAATAACAACTTTAGTCCCTCTATTCTAAGTCTCTATATTTTAGCCACAATAGTTCCTAGTCTTACTTACTAGTTGAAATCTTTAAGAAACATTATAATACATTCTAACATAAAAGGGTTAATACTAACATTAAATAATAAAACCTTGACGTGATACGGGTGTAACATATTTCTTTCACTTTAGCATGGAACAACATCATGTAGCAGACAAACAATACAACACATGTTTGTTTATGCGAACAATATGATAGTGTCATAGATATTAGCATTACAAGTAGATGTAGAACCACCTTGTTTAGTAAGGAATCAAAAACGACTATGCTAAAAAAACAAGAGTTTCTACAGTTGGAAAGCAATGTATTATCTCTAGACAATCTAGAAATAATATGGGTTCTAACAAGACAATAAAGCTTGTATCCTACTGAATTAGACAACATTGCAATAATGTCTCTTTAGTAATAATACGCAATGCTCCCACTGGATTTGACAACATTACAAGTGTTACAAAACTAGTGAAAACAAATAGCAATCTATTTACTTTACTACACACTTCGAATGCCTACAAGTAACAATTACTTAGGTATTGAAAAAAGTGTATGAATTTTTACTATGTAGATGAGCTACTATCCATCAAGGCTTTTTATTAACTTGAAAATTAGGCATGCAATTTCCTCTTTAATAAGCATACCAATCCACAAAGGTATTGTTAGATATTGGATTTCATACAAACATGTATACATAAATCATAGAAGCATATAGAGTGTTTAGAGAGAGAAGGTGAGATATTCTAGTGAGAGAAACACATATAAGGTTAGATTCCAAATGAACATCCAACCCTCTCCCTTGTGGGGAGAGGGCTATTTATACGTAGTATTACGCCCTCCTTTGGGCTGTGGATCAGGCATACAATGGGTAAAAACTCGTCCTTCCTCCACGGTGTTGCACTAGACTAAACTATGCTAATAACTAACTAATAAATAACGTAATAAACGATATGGCTACGAGCTAACTTATGCTAGATAATATTTGGGGTGACCGATACTTCACTATGAAATTTCCAATTCCTAACAATCTCCCCCTAAGGGAGGTCACCCCATGATTTACATTTTGTTTCCTAGCATTCTAATTAATCTTCAGTCTTTAGCTCGTAGACTTCAATTCATCAAAATATTCAATCTTTGTGTTTTTGTGGTGATTTCTTCATAGTCCAACTACTTTGTATATTAAGTGGAGGTTATAGATCTGATCCACATCTTGATGACCTTTGAGCTTTATATGAGATCATCAGCCACAGTTGATCTCAGCATTACCCTATGTTGTGTTACCTTCATGTGGAGTTGTGACAAATGGACCGACATGCTCACATTCTGGATCATGATGTCTTCTCATCAGAGTTGTGGAAGCTTTTAATGAATCATGATATTTGCAGCAGCGTAGCAGAAGCATGGAGTGACAATATCAGAGTCGTTGATGCACTTGTCATGATTTCTTTAGAAATGAATGTGATGTGTGAGCATGCGGCAATGGATTGACTCCTTAATTGTGAACATCTGCAATCGTCGGGGTGTACCTGCATACAACAGTTAGAAATAAAGATGCACGAAAGTGTCTTTGACCACTTTCGTTGAATTGAGGTACACGGCCCACGGTTCCCCGTTTATCAGTACAAGTACTGCCTATGATCAGGTAGAATTCCGAAGAATCTCCTTGACAGGGTTTCGCAGCTGCTCTGGCCGTTCTCAAACCGGAATGTCTCAAAGAAGACAACACAGAGTGAGTGAACCAGCGAATTGAGATTCACTGATTGATGAAAAGAGATTTGAAAAACAATCATGTACTGCTCAATATAAAGTATTTTTGCAATACAACGAAGGTTTTAAGGAAAATCAATTATCAATCATAAACACCTTTTATTTTGAAATATTGATACACGGTCGATGTGCTAGAGAAAATATTTTTAAGCACAATGACCGATTTTTCAAAGGTATCCGTCAATCCATTACCTGATCCAGGATTGATTCATAAATTTGAATCGCTCTATTGTTTCTGTTCAGTTGTCACATGGTTGATCTATTGGATAGATCTCACATGCCACCTACCAAGAGCTTGTTTGAGGTTGGCTCTAGAAGGCTTTCCATCTTCATTGTGAATGTGTTATCATATCACTCAGATGTTCTGGCAATACCACAAGGATAATGCGTAGGACTCTTAAAATATGATCTCTCTTTCCACATTGTGTGAAACAGAGAGTCTTCATTGACAGTGTCATAATGAGATTTGTTGATGATCTCGTGGCTCTAGACTAAATTGTGCACATTTGATTCCTAAGCCGGAGACTAGGGAGAGGGTCTCCTTCTTCAATATCAACAATCTCTAGGAGAGAGTCGATAGATTATGTAGGTTCTCGGTGAGAATGAAACAAGTCCTTTTAAGAGGAACTTGAGTAGCTAGGGAAGTTTAGTGTAGTGCGTCACTGGGTCCATGACGTCTTGTCTTCAATACCGGAGTTACCTTGGTAACCACCAGTAGTATATGAATTGAACCCGGTTTCTGCCCTAAGGTTGAAATAATGTAGGGCTATTTCTTTTCACCCTTTTATCATTCATTTATTTTTCATTCTTCAACCCCTTCAGTGCTTACCGAGACTTCATACCTAGAACCTTGTTGGGTTTATTCCAGTTCTAGCTCTGTCTCAGTCCGCACTCTTCCCATTTCTCATATTTCTCCTTTTTTCATCATGCCTAAGGACTTCTACACTATCTAGTGGATTTTCCTTGGGTAGATCCCTCCGGCTCTGGTGGGATCATGGGAACGAATACATAACCTAACCATCCTTTTAACACCATGCATAAAGTAAATTGGTCGATCTTTAGGTATTGTTCTTCTTCTAATGGAACCAATGAAAACCATTTGAAAATCAATCCAAGTACATGTGATACATAATCTAAACATTTTGCACCTGAATTGTTTTTGATATTTTTAGAAAAAGCTCCCCCTCAACATGTGCATCATAATTTTTGAAATTGTTTTGACACATGGAGGCAAGAGGATTTGAAAATCTCAGAGTTTAAGAATGAAACATCCGATTCTTTGATCAACAATTTCTAAAAGATATCAACATCACTTTCCCGATCAAAATTAGTATTATTCATAATTTGATCAAAACTAGTATTTTAGGAAAGGATGAGGTTTTCAAAAGAGTTGGTCCCCCTCAACTTGTGCATATAAAATTTGAAATTGTTTTGCACAGAGAGGGAAGAGTTCTTAGAAACACTTACCCGATCATATAGCCATACGGAACCCATTAGAAAAATCAATCAAGGTACATTATGTTGAAACATATGAGCATTTGTACCTTGAAGGTTTATTTTCCATTTAAAATGATCCCCCTCAATATATGCTTCGAGATTCGAAAAATGTTTAGCACATATTAGAGAGCAGTATACACTTTGAGACAAATTGGTCACCTTTTATCAGATTGCATATTTATATCACATTTTCTCCCCCGGTCAAAAATTTCAAATCCTTTGAGATTTTGGATCTCAAAGTGATTTAAATATGTAAGAAACAAAACTTTTTGGAGAAAAATGTGTCCGGTTTTATTTGATCTGAAGTGGACTATTCCTAAGTTCCCTTTTTAGATAAAAAGGGAAACTACAATTTATAACCTATCACTACTATATACATTATAGTTATAGTTGTTCATAGTACAATCACCACATTACATAGATCTTAATACATAACAAAGCTACTACAAGAAGATGTCTTCATTCAGTTCTTTGCAGTAGCTTGTAATGACCTTCGCGTAATCTACCACCCACAAAACTTTCAAGGCTGCGGAAGATCTTTCTCGTCTTAAGTCTTCGTCCGATCGCAGCAGTGAACTCTTCAAACCTCTTCAAATCCTGTTCAGACCAGAATCTTGTTTAGTTTCCACGGCTTTAAGTCAAGTCTTATTTCCTTTACCCTTGAGTTCAATTCTTCTTCAACCATGTAGAGAGTACCATCACTGAACTTGTATAACTCGCACAACCTCATCAGCATTCTTGACCCGTATCTGTCTATAAAGAGGACTGCTCTAGGGGTGTCAATCACCGTATAGTCGTGACGAAATTCATGTCCTGTGGCTTCCTATTGTAGTCTTGTAAGACTGACCATTGTAACTTATAGGATTTCACAAACACATCAAACCATATTCATATGGGGCGTATACAAGTTTTAGAGAGAGAAATTTTTAGAGAGAGAAAGGGAAGAGAGTTGGGAACTATGTGAAACAAAAGAAAAGTGGTATTGAAGCTCCAACCCTCTACCTTGGGAGGTAGAGGGTATTTATAGTTTTCTTACAAGACTCGCCTCCTACGGGCTGTGGATCAGGCATACAGTGGGTAAAGACCCGTCCGTCCTCCACGGTGTTACTTAACTAAATACTAACTAATATTAAATGACTACGACTACGAGCTTTCTAACGATTACATATACTTGAGGTGACCGACACTTTAAAGACTTGATTTTCTAAATCCTAACAATCTCTCCCTAAGGGAGGTCACCTCAAATTACACTGAATACAAACAGATATTACATTAAGGTTGTTCTTGGATTCTTGTTTAAGTTCATTGCTCTGTAGCCCGTAGTCTTTGATTCTTCATGTTTTGCATGTTTGGATAATTCAAGTGGAGGTCTTTAACTGATCCACGTGATGATGAGTTTTGAGCCAACTTTGAGATCATCAGCTTGCATAAATCTCTGAATCATCCTTTGTAGTGTTGACATTATGTGATGTTGTGACAGTGGACCGACATGCTCACATTCTGGATCATGATTTCTTCTCATCAGAGTAGCGGAAGCTTTAGTTGATTCATGATATTTGCAGCAGCGTAGCAGAAGCATGGAGTGCGAATATCAGAGTCATTGATGCACTAATCATGATTTCTTTGGAAATGAATGTGTTGTGTGAGCATGTGGCTATGGATTGACTTCTCCATTTTGATCAGCTGCAAACGTTGGGTGTACCTGCATACAACAGTTAGCAATAAGGCGCACGAAGGTATCTTTGATCACTTCCGTTGAATTGAGGTACACGACCCACGGTTCCCCATTGACCAGTACAAGTACTGCCTGCGATCAGGTATAATTTCAAAGAATCTCCTTGACAGGGTTTCGCAGCTGCTCTAGCCGTTCTCAACCCGTAACGTCTCAAAGAAGACAAGACGGAGTGAGTGAACCAGCGAATTTGAGATTCACTGATTGATGAAAAGAGATTTGAAAAACAATCGTGTACTGCTCAAAATAAAGTGTTTTTGCAATACAGTGAAGGTTTTAAACAAAATCAATTATCAATCATAAACACCTTTTATTTTTGTAATATTAATACACAGTCGATGTGCTAGAGAAAGGAATTTTAAGCACAACGACCGGTTTTTCAAAGGTATCCGTCAATCCATAACCTGAACCAGGATTGATTCAAAATTTTGAATTGCTCCATTGTTTCTGTTCAGTTGTCACATGGTTGATCTATTGGATAGATCTCACATGCCACCTACCAAGAGCTTGTTTGATGTTGGCTCTAGAAGGCTTTCCATCTTCATTGTGGATATGTTTGCATATCACTCAGATGTTCTGGCAATACCACAAGGATAATGCGTAGGACTCTTAAAATATTCTTACTTTCCACATTGTGTGAAACAACAAGTCTTCATTAATTTAGTGTCCTAATGAGATATAGTGGATGATCTCTTGGCTCTAGACTCAATCGTGCACATTTGGTTCCTATGCTGGAGACTAGGGAGAGGGTCTCCTTCTTCAATATCAACAATCTCTAAGAGAAATTTGATAGATTACTTAGGTTCCCCATGAGAATGAAACAAGACCTTTTAAGAGGAAGTTGAGTAGCTTGGGAAGTTAGGTGCAGTGCATCACTAGGTCCATGACGTCTTGTCTTCAATACCAGTATTACCTTAGTAGACACCAGTAGCATATGTATTGAACCCGGTTTCTGCCCTGAGGTTGAATTAATGGAGGGCTATTTCTTTTCTCCCTTTTCACATTCAATTCTTTTTCATTCTTCAACCCCTTCAGTGCTTACCGAGAATTCATAACTAGAACCTTGTTGGGTTTATTCCAGTACTAGCTCTGTCTCAGTCTGCACTCTTCCCATTTCTCACTTGTCTCCTTTTTTTTTCATCATACCTAAGGACTCTACACTATCTAGTGGATTGTCCCTGGGTAGATCCCTCCGGCTCTGGCGGGATCGTGGGATCGAATACCTAACCTAACCATTCTTATATCACCATACATAAAGTAAATTTGGTCGGTCTTTTTGGTATTGTTCATTAGCCATTGGAACCAATTGAAAACCATTTGAAAATCAATCCAGGTACTTGTGATATATTATCAAAGCATTTTGTACCTGAATCGTTTTTAATATTTTTAGAAAACGGCTCCCAATCAACATGTGCATCGTATGTTTGAAATCAGTTGGACACATGGAGGCAAGAGGAAGAATTCACTTCTTTGATAAATTGTTTTCTAAAAATATTGACATTACTTTCCCAATCAGAATCAGTGTTTCACATACAGTTAAAGATATTTTCGGGAAAGAATGTGGTTTTCAAAAATTTGCTCCCCCTCAATATGAGCATTTGATTTTGAAATTGTTTAGCACATATTAGGGAAAACCTGCACTTAGAGACAAATCAATCACGATTCAATCCTTATTGGTTTGATGTAAATGCTCCCCCTTAACATGTGAATGGAAAATTTGAAATTGTTTGGCACATGTAGGGAGGAGAGCATGTTAATCACGTATAAAACCATTTATCGAATTATCAGTTTAAATTCAATTTAAATCACAAATTCTCCCCCGATCACAATTCTCAAACAATTTGAGAATTGTGATCTCTATTGATTTAAATTAATTTTTGAGAACTTTTAAGGAGAATTGCGACTTGCTTTTGAAAAAAAAACATTTCAACTGATAAGAATCAGATTTTCAGACTTTAAACTCCATTGTTTAAACATGCATGAGTATCTTTTGAAAACATAACAATAGCCAAGGTCTTGAACCACTTGTATAAAACATTGTTCATTTTGATTATCCAAAAGTAGACCTTGCTCGATTATGTGCCAATTGTTTGAAAAATACTCTTTTTGATTCGATTGAAATCATTCTCCCCCTCAATCAATGACATAGGTTGTTGATTGAGAGATAGAGATTTTGACAGATGATAAGAACAGATGATTTTCAAGAATAGAGTCCGAGGTATTTTCAAAGCAATGTTGTTTTCATTAGATGAGAAATATTTTTCAGAAGAATCATTAGAAGGAAAAATATTTTGAAAGGAAATATTTGTCTTTTTGGTGACAAACATTTGTTTTTAGAATCAGAGCATGAGATTTGAAAAATAAGATTAAGCATGGCTCTGTTATTTCTTTTTAAAACGGGTTACTGTCTTAAATGACAATAAACCACCATTTTTCTCCGTCTCATTTTTTTTTTAAATTTGTACATTTGAAGAACATCTAAAAACCCGTGACATTCTTTGAATGTCAATACAAAGTCCGTAGATGAAATCGAAATAAGAAAAAAAAAACATGACAAAAATGGCAATATTTTTGGAATTTTTTGAGTTTTTCAAATTTTTATAGATTTTGAAAATTTTATATTTTTCTATTTTCTTTTTGTTGGTTTTATAATTTTGTATTTTGATTTTTGAAAAAAATATATACAAGAGATAGATGCAGAAAAACATTTACTCCTCGTCTTCCTCTTGAAGACGTTTGAGTGTTTCCGGTTGTAGACTCTTTAGACCAAGTTGTTGAAGGATAAACTCAAAACGTTCTCTAGGAAGAGCTTTGGTGAAGATGTCTGCTAATTGGTATTCAGTCTTCAGAAAATAGAGTTCTACCACACCTTTTTCCACTTGTTCCCGAATGAAATGATGTCGAATGTCGATGTGCTTTTCTCTTGAATGTTGAACGTTGTTGCAAGAGAGAGCAATGGCACTTTTGTTATCACAATACAAAGGGATTTTGTTGAATTCAAAGCCATAGTCAGATAATTAGGATCTCATCCATAGGATTTGAGCACAACAAGATGACATGGCTATGTATTCAGCCTCTGTAGAGGATATAGAAGTACTCATTTGTGTCTTTGAAGACCAGCTCACAAGCTTATCACCCAAAAACTGAGCACCTCCAGACGTACTTCGACGTGTATCTTGACATCCTACATGGTCAGCATCTGGATAGGCTGTTGGTGACATACCGGTGTCCTTCGGGTACCAAAGTCCCATGTTGATGGTTCCTTGGAGATACCGAAAGACCCGTTTAACCGCTTCAAGGTGCTTTTTGGTAGGCTTAGCCTGGTATCTAGCACACATGCATACATCGAACAGAATATCAGGTCTACTGGCTGTGAGATACATCAGGGATCCAATCATACTTCGATATTTCGTTTGATCTACCTTGATCCCTGAGTGGTCCTCATCCAGTTTGGTACGCTCCACCATGGGAGTGTCAACGGTGTCACAAGTGTCAAATCTAAATTTCTTTAAAATTTCATTTGCATATTTAGATTGATTGATAAAAATGCCTCCGGGACTTTGTGAAATTTGTAATCCCAAGAAAAATGACATTTGTCCCATCATTGACATTTGAAATTTAGAGCCCATCTCCTTAGAAAAACGGTCACATTCATTGGGGTCAGTCGAGGCAAAAATAATATCATCAACATAGATTTGAACGTGAATTAAATGTTTGCCTGACTTTCTGGTGAACAATGTCGGATCAACTGCTCCTTTGCTGAATCCAGTAGATAGAAGAAACTTTGATAGCGTATCATACCATGCCCTTGGAGCCTGTTTCAAACCGTAAAGAGCCTTCTTCAAGCGATAGACATGAGTAGGATGCTCTGGATTCACAAAACCTTCAGGTTGGCTGACGTATACGACTTCTTTAAGGTCTCCGTTAAGAAAATCCGTCTTTACATCCATCTGATAGACTACCATGTTCTTACTTGCAGCATTAGCCAGGAAGATTCTGATTGCCTCGATACGTGCAACTAGAGAAAATGATTCTTCAAAGTCAATACATTCCTCTTGACGGTATCCTTTTGCAACCAATCGAGCCTTGTTCTTTAATATATCACCATGCTCATCAAGTTTTACTTTGAAGATCCACTTTAGAGCAATGATCATAGCACAGTCAGGAGCAGGTACTAATTCCCATACATCTAGTCGATCGAACTCATTCTTCTTGCATGGCATTGAACCAGCTGTCTTCATTCATTACCGTTTTAACGTCTTTTGGTTCGACCTTGGATAGTACGGAGTTGAAGAAGCACCATAAGGCATCAGTTGCAAGTTGTTTACGAGTGGATACTGGACGAGAGGGATTTCCAATGATGTTGTCCAATGGATGATCATGTGTCCATTTTCTAAGGTGTTCGTGTGGTTGTTGTTGAGGAAATGAAGTAGCAGAGTCATTTTCTCCTAATGATGATGGTTCAGGAGCAAATATGTTCTCAAAGGGAGCATCTTCGGGAGTAGCAAAGGGGTTATCTCCATCATAGGTGCCAGAATCAATTCCATGATGTACACTTGATGATTGATGAATTGAAGATGATACAAAGAGATCAGCAGCAGGCGCTTCTTGACTCAATGACATAGAAACGGAAGGGTTATCTACGTTGACAGGGATAGGAGCAGCCTCTGTTGATGAATTTGACATATCATTAGCAATTGGCTCATAGTGTTCATCAAACATTGGATCAAACAATTTCTTCAAATCATCTTCTGAAGGTGGTACATATGGAGTTGCTGGTGAGGGATTTTGTACAAGAGTAGAACTGATGGGACTACTTGATGAAGGTTGTGGTGCGGGTCCAGAACTGGATTGTCCTGGAGCCATTTGACTTGTCAGCTAATCGAACGTAACGTGAATTGTTTCCATGATATTTCGGGTTCTTTTGTTGTAGATTCGGTATCCTTTTCTTTGGTGCATATCCTACAAATACTCCAATGTCCGCTTTAGCTTTCAGTTTACCTAAATCTTGACCCTCATTAGTTGGATAACACAATTCACCAAACACACGAAGGAATGATAGATCAGGTTTTCGATTGTGGACAAGTTCATATGGAGTTTTTCCATGAGATGTGTGAATTAGGGATCGATTTTGAGTGTAGCATGCAGTGGCAATGGCTTCAGCCCAGAGAAACATTGGAACCTTTGAGTAAATCAACATAGTTCTTGCGGCTTCCACAAGAGTTTGATTTCGTCTTTCAACTACACCGTTCTGTTGAGGAGTTCGTGGAACACTTCTTTGATGACTGATTCCAACACTTTCATAAAACTCACTAAGTTCTTTATTGACAAACTCAGTTCCATTGTCTGTTTGGATGATTCTGACAGCTTTGTTAAGTCGAACCTGCAGCTGTTTGATAAGTTTAATGATGATATCTGGAGTTTCATCCTTTGTCCTTAAGAACTTAACCCAAGTAAATCGAGAGTAATCATCAACCATCACTAACACATATTTCTTCCCGTTAATAGTCTGCACTATCATCGGTCTACATAAATCCATATGAATGGTATGAAGAACTTCCATAACTGAGTTTGTAGGTTTGGGTTTGTGGGCATACTTCTTGATTTTTCCCAATTGGCATGCGGAACAAAGATAATCCTTTTCATACTTTAGTCTAGGTAAGCCTATTGCTAAGTCCTTTCTGGAAAGATCATTTATGGTGCCGAAGTTCAAGTGATTGAGACGACGATGCCATAACCATGACTTTGTTTTCGAAGCCTTTGACAACAAGCAAATTGGAGAAGACTTCATCATATCTTCGATAGAGATGGTGTATAGGTTTGAACCACGTGTTCATCTTAAAAGTTCTGCACCATCAAGTTCTCTAACGAAACAAGTATGTTTTCTGAAGGCCACTTCTAGATCACAATCACAGAATTGACTGACAGAAAATAAGTTATGACCAAGACCTTCAACGTAATATACCCTGGAGATTACACTATCACCAACAACATAGTCTCCATAACCCATAATTGCACCGAAATGATCGTTCCCGAGTCTAACAGTCCCGAAGAATTTACTCACGAAGTTCATGAGCCGCGACCGGTCTCCAGTCATATGCTTGGAACAGCCTGAGTCCAGGTACCACAGAACGATTTGAACGATCTGCAGTTGAACACAGACAAGAATGGATAACTAGATAATTGGGATTCCCATGCAAAAATGGGTTCCATTTGGTTAGTAACAATGATTGGAACACCCACATCAGAAGTAGAAACAATGGAATCATCAGGGATTGATGCAGTGCTCATGTATGCATTAGACCTATTCAAAGTATGTTCACTTCTTAAAGGAATAGTTCTACCTGTAGGCATCCGTTTTCTAATGGGAATTGATCTGAATAATTTAGGGCACAATACATTAAGACTAAATTTGTGACCAGTAGGTATCCACTGATAACCTACATTACTAAATTTTCTTCCTTTGGGTTTCCAATATTTTCTAATCTTCTTCCGCCTTTGCTTTCTAGCCTTCTTAGCTCGATTTTTGACATTAACTGTTTTTACTGGGTATTTAACAGCATTGATCAAATCATTCACACCACATTCATGATTAGTAACAGAAACCAAGCAATCATCATTACATGTTTTGCCAAAAGTAGCAGAATTCGAATTAATTACAGTACGCTTATAGCTAATACTAGAATCAACACGATTCATTTTATTTAACTCAAACTTAATGTTCCTAGGGTGGTCTTCTACTCTCTTCCATTGCACATTCTTAGCTTGCGAGGTCCTATCTTGCTTTGTATTGCCTGGAGGCTTTGACCCGCTTGCTTTTGTGTCACTGATTACTCCTGTAGAGGGAATTATGGGAACATTAGTTGGTTGGGCTACCTTTTGCATTCCTGAACTAGAAGTGCAGGGATCTGAACTACTTGAAGGCACTTTAGAGTTCACTTTCTTAATATTGGGCATGGAATAGGTTGCATACTTAGCACTAGGCATAGAACAAGGCATCACATCTTTATCTTTCTCACATAAGGATTTAGGATATGTTGCTCTTAAACATTCTAACATTTCCTGAGATCGTTTGGCCTGAATGCAAGCAAACCTAATTTCACTATCAAGTGGCTTATTTATGAAATCCTCTTCTACAATCTCACGGAGACATTCTAGACTATCCTTAAGATGAGCGAAATAGTTATGAAACACAAGTTCGTTATTTCTAAGATGAGGAGGAATGTATTTAACAGTCACAACATATTTAGAGTCTGCAGATGACTTTGATGCAACATTTTCATTAAAGACAAGTGGCATTTTCCCTTTTACCTGACTCCTCAGATTCTCAACTTCCTTTTGTAAAGACGTTATTTTTTCGTTGTTCTTGTCACGAGTGACTTTCATTGAATCATATAACTCTATAAAGTGTCGTTTAACCTTTTCATTTTCTTCTAGAAAACTCTCATTTTCCTTTTGTAAAGCATTAACCAAGTTTTGAAGATGAAAAGTTTGAGAACACTGAGAATCTAAAGGAGGAGGCATTTGGGAGCCAATCACATTGTTCTTTTCACCCTTTAATTGTGAAATTTGGGCTTTCAACTTTCTAATCGTGTTACAGTGAGCTTGAATCTGTTCGGCACGTTTGTTTATTTCAAAAAGTGCATCAAACTCTGGAACATTTGAGGATGTCTTGATGTTTGAGGTTTTGACATTTTCTTTGAGATGTTGATATTTTAATTGCAAATCAAAATGTTCAACTTCTAGTTTAGAAAGATGTTTTACCAAATTATCGTGATCATCCAGATCAATTTTCTCATTTAGTTCCGAGTTTTTGTTTTCAAGCTCAATGACACGATCATGGGAAACTTTCAAAGCAACAGTTAATTCATGAAATTGAGAAGCAGTAATAGAATGCTTAGTAACAGTGTAAAACACATCTTGAGCCACACAACTCAATACTAAGTTCTCATTTAAGATATGTGATTCGTTCCAAACCGTCAAGTTTTCTCACACAAGCCGGCCACTTGTGAATGGCCGACCGTAAGAAACTTAAAACGGTTCAGAAACCAATGCAATGAAGATCTGGAGAGTATAGTGTTTCCCCGGGTCGTTATGTCCCAGCGAGCTATGCAATGAATCACCAAACGGATAGTGATCGAGAGATTTGAACAGAAAAAGGGATTGTGATTATTATAACTACAGAAAAAGTAAATAAATTACAGAGGCTTAAATGCAAATTAAAGAGAATTAAAAAGATAAAAAAATATTAAATAAACGCTATCACTATTTGCAAAATGATGTTTTTGATTTTATGTTTTTATAAAACTACGCGACGTACAAATTAAAATATAAAACTGAAGCAGTATTAACCCTAAAAATATGAAAATGATATTTTTACAAACCTAATGATAAAATAAATTTTTTAGAAAAATAAAATTATTTTTAAAACTATTTATCTAATTATTATTAATTAAAAACTATTTTTAACTATTAAATAATAGCCTAAAATACAAGAAAATATAAAAATAAAGCTAGAAAAATGAAATTATGACTTGGAAAAATCTAAAATAACAAAAGAGAATTTTCAAAACTATTTTTGTATTTTTCTGATTATTTTTCTATTTTCTATGAATTAAAAACTATTTAAAACTACTTAAATTGTTTAAAAATACAAATTTAACTAAGAAAAATCTGGAAAAATATTTTTTTGGCTTTTTATATTTATCTTAACTTAAGAAAAATGAAAAATTATTTTTTTGAAACTTTTCTGAATTAATTGTATTAAAAGCTATTTAAAAAGACTTAAAAACTAATTTAAATTAAGAAAAATAGCAAACTGATTTGGAAAAATCTGAAAAATTCAAGAAAAGTCTAAAATAATATTAGGAATCTAAGAAAAATAGAAAAACAGTAGCTTGTGTGAAGGAATTTGAAACTGCCAAGCAAAGTGCTTATGAATAAGCACTTGCAATAAGCCAAAAGCTACCAAATGGGCACCACACTGAAACAGAAGCTACACTAAGTTATAACTACCCAAAAGGAACCAATTACAACTATTCTAAACATCTGAAACACTAATTGCACAGATTTGAATGATTTGAGCTTATGAGCTAAAATCAGTTTGAGGCTATGACTTTTAAGCTAGACAATAAGCTACTCAATAAGCTTAAACTTAAAAACAGATGAAGGATCCTAAAGTAGACCTGGCTACCTACTTATAAACCAAAGAACAGCTGCTCACAAGCTCTTATGAGCTTTTCCCAAGCCCTGCAAGTCCCTGTGCAGACTCAGTGTTAACTGAGTCAGTTGCACAGGGCAAATAAGTCCCAATTGACAAGCCCATTTGAGGCTTAAACAAAATTGACAAAATTTGACAAAAATGATAATAATAAAATAGACCAGTAGAAGTTCTTAAATCCAAAGTTTCACATGATTAGGCTCAGAAATGAATCCAAGAAAAATCTCCCTAGTTGAGCATAAACTGACTTTTCAGTTTTGACTTATGAAACAATTTTGATACTTTGACTAAATTGAGGTTTGAAGCTAAATTGTGGAATGATATTAATGTAATATGATGAAATAAACTAAATGCAATCTATCTCTAAGATTTTTGAACATAAAACAAGCTTTTGATTTTGCAAAATCACAACAGTTAAGATTTAAGGACAGATTGAATGTGATTTTGACTTTGAGCCATAGCAGACACAATTTTATGACTAAAATGAGTACCAATGAGCTCAATAATCCTACAACAACAAGTTTCAACCTCTGAACAAACCTTAAGCACAGACTTACTAGTTAATCCAAACACTACTTTTAATAACAGATTTGATCTTAAATCTACATTAACTACTGAACCACCATGTAATACTGATCAAACTAAGTTACTTGACCTAAAAACAACTTAATAAAACAGTTTTAAACTATCTATAACTATAAATACAAGCACAAACACAATCTGCAAAATGAAGTGGAAATGAAAATGAGATATCTACTCACAGGTGTCCAGCTAGTTTGCAGGCTAAAACCAGAACCCAAGATCACTACACTAAGCCATTACCAAACCATATCCATGCTCTGCAACACCATAAACCATTCCAATGTCCATTTGAGCTTACAGTTGACTTATGTTGACCAATAACCAAATTGTTTGGAATTGATTAACAAGCTTATCAAAAGCTATAATAAGCTTGAGAAAACTTGTTTGAACTTAAAATTAAGCTAAAAGAAGCTTTAATACAAGAGTTTGAACTTGGACTTTGCAACAGTAACATGAAAATTTGGAATCATAAAAGAACTTAGAGTTGAACTTGAAAGTGCATTATAATGATTTTACAACTAATGTTTAATACATAGAAACTGAAATTACAAGCTTTGATTTAAACTAAGACATTTATTAAGAAAAACGACATAAAGGAAAACTTTTAAAACTAACTACTCTCTTTTTCTTCTCTCTTCATCCTCTTTTATACATCAACATTGCTTCTCTCCTCTCTCTGAGCTAATCCCACCTCCTTTTAGGACCATTGGATGAGTTAAGTTGATATTGGCCCTTGATTGCATTTTGGCGGGAAAAAGTGTTAAGCCAGTTGGAGAGGGTTTGAGTGTTAGGAAGGGGAAGGCATTTAATGTTTTTTGTAGTTTGGTGAAGGTGGAGTGATAAGGAGGGGATAAGGTGAGCTGGGGGGATGGGTTGTGTCTGGGTTTTGCAGAAAAAGCAAGTGGGGAAGAAGAAAAGAAAAAGGGCGCGTTTGGTGGTTTGACCAGACATTTGACTTGGTGTTTAATATTAAAGGGGTCCAAAATAGATATTGACAGGGGGTCAAATGGATAAAAGGCAGGGTCACAAGTGGGTTTTGACAAGGCCAAAGGTTTAAGGGTTTTAATAACCAAGGACTTATGTTGCCAATTCTGAAAATACAAGGACCTAGGCTGCCATTTTGCAAAGTTGTTCCAAGGGACTAAAAGTGACAAACTCCAATAGTACAAGGACCAATCTTGACATTTTCACATTTCCAAGGACCATTTTTGCCAATTTTTAAACTTGGAGGACCAAACTTGTAATTTCTCAAAACTTTTGATATTTTTCACCAAAGGACTAATTATGACAAGTTATGATTTTAAAAGGACCTTTGGTGATTTTACTTTTGAAATTAAGTGCTCAGGGACTATTTCTAACAACTTTTGAAACTTGGGGGACTGAAACTGCCAATTATGCAAACTTAGCTCATTTTTCATCTGATTTTGAACATTTTGCATCTGAAACATATAAAATGCAATTTTGAGATATTTTCAGTATTTTGATGCATTTCTGAGCATTTTTTAAACGTTTTGCAGTTCAGATTTAACCAAAAATGATGAGTATTTACACACTCATCAATCCCCCACACTAAACTATTGCTAGTCCCTAGCAATCTTTTGAGAAAAACTTAATGGATTTGAATCTCTTTACCAAAAGCCATTACTTCTGGAGTAGCCAAATGTTTCAGTTCAAGTAAGAACCATGGTACACCGATAACCATGTGATTTTGAGCAAACCACCAGCTTCTAACGGATTTGATTTGTCTTTACCAGAAGCCGTTTGCTTCTGGACTAGCCAACTCTTAGATAATTTATCAATATTATCTTTGGTGAGCTGATTACCAATTATGGTTTTTCCACTGCCTTTACCACAAGCCATAAACTTGTGGGCTAGCCAACTCTTCACTAATTAAAGATATGGTGAGCTGAATACCATACAATTTTGGGCAAATTGCAAGCCGTCAACGGATTTGAGATATCTTTACCAAGAGCCGTTTGCTCCTGGATTAGCCAATCCTTTTGTTTTTTAGACATGGCGGACTGATAACCAAATGAGTAAGTGCAAAACACTTACTCCAAAAAAAACTTTTTGGCCAAAAATGGGGGAATTAGGCGGTATAATTACATGACAAAATTCGTGAGAATTCCCCCCTACACTTAGAAATGAATATTGCCCTCAATATTCAAAGTACCGGCTGTTCTGCCGAAACTGAGAACGTAAAAGGGAAATACTACGACCATTATTTGAAAGATTTTTTTTTTTTTTTTTTTTTTTTTTTTTTTTTTTTTTTTTTTTTAATATAACATGTGGGGTAACTCCCCCACACTAGGGTGGTACATACGGGTGAAAACCCATGTTTAGCTACTGTTTTTGATTACCGAGTCGCTAGCTTGACTCGACCCCGAATTAATTTGTTCATGGGGAAGTAAGTGGAAGAGACAATCTCCATCGGACTTTCATTCAAGATGTTTGGACAAACATTTGAAGCACTTGAAAGTTCCACCCCGATGAGATATACATAGAACCGGCTCAAAAATGATAAATGAAAATGCCGGGGTCAAAGATAGTGTCTTCATTCCCGAAGGAGTGAAGATGAAGAGAAATCACAAGATATTTGAGGAAAGGAAGAAAGATTTTGATAACAATCAAGATCCATTCTTCATCCTCAAATGCAGACATATCGGGAGGAAGGGTGAGGGTAGTATCATTAATAAGCACACTCATATGATAGAGTACACCTTCCTCCGAGCCAATATCATCCTCAAGATCAAAATAGAAATGATCATGTTCCGGAGGAGATATGTCATGAGAGAGTTCACCGGAGAACTCTTCATGAAGAGAATCATTCACATGAAGTGAAATTGTGAACTCTTGTTCCATTGTGGGCTTATCACTATCCTCAATCTGAGTATCAAAGAGTGGATTCTCAGAAATTAAAGTGAATTCAGAGTCGAATTCAAATAGAGGATTGATGAAAGTAGCTTTGAATGTTTTGGGAACAAAGTGATCAATATTCTCTATTGGACTGTTGGGATAAGAAGTGAGTGAACGATCATGATCAAGGAGACTTTCAGTCTTTCTCATATCGGCTTCGAAATCATTACTTTCCGATGAAAGTGGACTGATGTGAGTGAGTTCACCGGAGAACTCCTCAAGAAGATGATCAGCATCAGATTGTGGAAGTGATGCCTCAACATACTCGATGTTTCCATAAGAAGCACAATCTTCGCTAAAATCGGAGAAAGTTTCAAAATGATCTTTTGAACACTCAAGAGGGGAAGAAGAATCACACATATGATCAGAAGTACCCTGTGACTCTCTCGGGATTGGGACTAGGTTCTTAACACTAGACTTTATGAATTCGTCCGATTCCTTTTCAGGAACAGTGTCAAGATGCTCGTCCCCCATGTTCAGAGAGTGAGTGGGAATATCGGGTGTGATAGCAGTTGTTTGAGATGGAATCTCAACTGCTGGGATATCAAATGACTGAGGGAGTTGAGAAATATTATCTTTAAAAGGATAAAAACTCTCCTCGTCATCATCATAAAGAGCTGCCTTAAGAAATTGGGAACGTCTTAGAGCTGCATGCTCTAGGACTAATAATTCTTCCCTAGATTGGCGGGCCTCTCGTTCTTCGGCTAGTAATTCTCCCATGGTCTTTTCACCACTCACTTGATTCTTAAAGTTACTAATCATATTATCAAGTGTTTTCATTGCGGTTTCAAAATCTTGGGAGATTTCTTGAGACAACGGCTCAGGTGGAGTTTGAACCGTATGGTGCTGTGGAGGTTGGAAATTGTCAAACCTGTGAGAGTCATGATTGTTACATGGAAATGGATTTCCTATTTGACAATCAGAGCTGAAGTGGGGTCCTCCACAGTACTCACAACAGTAAAACTGTTGAGTCTGGACTGGTGAATTATATGGATATTGGTCATAACCAAAGTTCTGAGCATCACCGGAAAACTGTTCATAGACAAACGTGTTTCCGGATTGACACTCAAATCCTTGGTGAAGACCTCCACAAAATTCACAACAGTTATGTTGATTATCTGAAGATAAGTCGGGTTGTGGTGGGTAATTGGAAAAGTTTGAGGGGTCGTTAAATGAGTTCGGATTAGGATCATAATCAAATGAATTCCTCGAACCACAAAACAAACAACTCCCGTTATGAATATCATTACCACATTGTACACACGTACACCAACGACAGGGTGAACCAAAAAGAGGTTCACCACAACCGACACAAGGAATAAACGATTTCATTTGAGAGTTATGAGAAGGAATCAGTTTATTCAAAGAATCAACAAAACCAACATGGTGATCCGAATGACTATCAAGTCTCGAAGAACATTTTGAAAAATCCGGAGGTGGGACAAGTGGTGTGCTCTGAGAGCTAGCAATTTCCACCACTTCCGTTATGGTCCCTGGTTCTGGTTCTTGAGAAACGTGAAGATTAGGCAAGTCATTCTTGCTAGTCACTGATCTAAATTCTGCATGTTTGCTTTTAACCGTAAATCGTGAAAGTTTAGGATCAATTCTAGACGGCTTAGGAGCAATTGAGGGTTTAGATTTTTGGATAACCGTAGGTTGGACGTATTTAGCACTTCCATTATTAGAAGGAAGTACCTGGTCCTTTATCACCTCGGTTTCTCGTTCCATTTCCCTACGCAGAATTAATGGATCATCACGAACAACACGAATTCATGACATTTGCGACGAAGTCTGAAGTTTTTCAACTTCGTCCCAGAATTCGTCGTAGTCGAGAGATTCCATGAGAATAGAAGAAGTTAGAATCAAACGGATAGAGGGTAAAGGGATAAAGAATCAAAAAGGGTAAGAGGGCAAAGAGGAATATTTTTGGTATTTTCGAAAAACATGATGTAGAAACAAAGAATGAAAATCTTTTTGGGTTTTTGATTTTTATAAGAAAATACAAACATATATAGATGGTATAAACAAGGAGTGAATATCCAAATCACTAATCTGCTAAACGGAAGATAATCAGCACAGCTCCCCGGCAGCGGCGCCAAAAATTTGATTCGTTCCAAACCGTCAAGTTTTCTCACACAAGCCGGCCACTTGTGAATGGCCGACCGTAAGAAACTTAAAACAGTTCAGAAACCAATGCAATGAAGATCTGGAGAGTATAGTGTTTCCCCGGGTCGTTATTTCCCAGCGAGCTATGCAATGAATCACCAAACGGATAGTGATCGAGAGATTTGAACAGAAAAAGGGATTGTGATTATTATAACTACAGAAAAAGTAAATAAATTACAGAGGCTTAAATGCAAATTAAAGAGAATTAAAAAGATAAAAAAATATTAAATAAACGCTATCACTATTTGCAAAATGATGTTTTTGATTTTATGTTTTTATAAAACTGAAATTTAAAACTACGCGACGTACAAATTAAAATATAAAACTAAAGCAATATTAACCCTAAAAATATGAAAATGATATTTTTACAAACCTAATGATAAAAGAAAATTTTTAGAAAAAGAAAATTATTTTTAAAACTATTTATCTAATTATTATTAATTAAAAACTATTTTTAACTATTAAATAATAGCCTAAAATAAAGGAAAATATAAAATAAAGCTAGAAAAATGAAATTATGACTTGGAAAAATCTAAAATAACAAAAGAGAATTTTCAAAACTATTTTTGTATTTTTCTGATTATTTTTCTATTTTCTATGAATTAAAAACTATTTAAAACTACTTAAATTGTTTAAAAATACAAATTTAACTAAGAAAAATCTGGAAAAATATTTTTTTGGCTTTTTATATTTATCTTAACTTAAGAAAAATGAAAAATTATTTTTTTGAAACTTTTCTGAATTAATTGTATTAAAAGCTATTTAAAAAGACTTAAAAACTAATTTAAATTAAGAAAAATAGCAAACTGATTTGGAAAAATCTGAAAAATTCAAGAAAAGTCTAAAATAATATTAGGAATCTAAGAAAAATAGAAAAACAGTAGCTTGTGTGAAGGAATTTGAAACTGCCAAGCAAAGTGCTTATGAATAAGCACTTGCAATAAGCCAAAAGCTACCAAATGGGCACTACACTGAAACAGAAGCTACACTAAGTTATAACTACCCAAAAGGAACCAATTACAACTATTCTAAACATCTGAAACACTAATTGCACAGATTTGAATGATTTGAGCTTATGAGCTAAAATCAGTTTGAGGCTATGACTTTTAAGCTAGACAATAAGCTACTCAATAAGCTTAAACTTAAAAACAGATGAAGGATCCTAAAGTAGACCTGGCTACCTACTTATAAACCAAAGAACAGCTGCTCACAAGCTCTTATGAGCTTTTCCCAAGCCCTGCAAGTCCCTGTGCAGACTCAGTGTTAACTGAGTCAGTTGCACAGGGCAAATAAGTCCCAATTGACAAGCCCATTTGAGGCTTAAACAAAATTGACAAAATTTGACAAAAATGATAATAATAAAATAGACCAGTAGAAGTTCTTAAATCCAAAGTTTCACATGATTAGGCTCAGAAATGAATCCAAGAAAAATCTCCCTAGTTGAGCATAAACTGACTTTTCAGTTTTGACTTATGAAACAATTTTGATACTTTGACTAAATTGAGGTTTGAAGCTAAATTGTGGAATGATATTAATGTAATATGATGAAATAAACTAAATGCAATCTATCTCTAAGATTTTTGAACATAAAACAAGCTTTTGATTTTGCAAAATCACAACAGTTAAGATTTAAGGACAGATTGAATGTGATTTTGACTTTGAGCCATAGTAGACACAATTTTATGACTAAAATGAGTACCAATGAGCTCAATAATCCTACAACAACAAGTTTCAACCTCTGAACAAACCTTAAGCACAGACTTACTAGTTAATCCAAACACTACTTTTAATAACAGATTTGATCTTAAATCTACATTAACTACTGAACCACCATGTAATACTGATCAAACTAAGTTACTTGACCTAAAAACAACTTAATAAAACAGTTTTAAACTATCTATAACTATAAATACAAGTACAAACACAATCTGCAAAATGAAGTGGAAATGAAAATGAGATATCTACTCACAGGTGTCCAGCTAGTTTGCAGGCTAAAACCAGAACCCAAGATCACTACACTAAGCCATTACCAAACCATATCCATGCTCTGCAACACCATAAACCATTCCAATGTCCATTTGAGCTTACAGTTGACTTATGTTGACCAATAACCAAATTGTTTGGAATTGATTAACAAGCTTATCAAAAGCTATAATAAGCTTGAGAAAACTTGTTTGAACTTAAAATTAAGCTAAAAGAAGCTTTAATACAAGAGTTTGAACTTGGACTTTGCAACAGTAACATGAAAATTTGGAATCATAAAAGAACTTAGAGTTGAACTTGAAAGTGCATTATAATGATTTTACAACTAATGTTTAATACATAGAAACTGAAATTACAAGCTTTGATTTAAACTAAGACATTTATTAAGAAAAACGACATAAAGGAAAACTTTTAAAACTAACTACTCTCTTTTTCTTCTCTCTTCATCCTCTTTTATACATCAACATTGCTTCTCTCCTCTCTCTGAGCTAATCCCACCTCCTTTTAGGACCATTGGATGAGTTAAGTTGATATTGGCCCTTGATTGCATTTTGGCGGGAAAAAGTGTTAAGCCAGTTGGAGAGGGTTTGAGTGTTAGGAAGGGGAAGGCATTTAATGTTTTTTGTAGTTTGGTGAAGGTGGAGTGATAAGGAGGGGATAAGGTGAGCTGGGGGGATGGGTTGTGTCTGGGTTTTGCAGAAAAAGCAAGTGGGGAAGAAGAAAAGAAAAAGGGCGCGTTTGGTGGTTTGACCAGACATTTGACTTGGTGTTTAATATTAAAGGGGTCCAAAATAGATATTGACAGGGGGTCAAATGGATAAAAGGCAGGGTCATAAGTGGGTTTTGACAAGGCCAAAGGTTTAAGGGTTTTAATAACCAAGGACTTATGTTGCCAATTCTGAAAATACAAGGACCTAGGCTGCCATTTTGCAAAGTTGTTCCAAGGGACTAAAAGTGACAAACTCCAATAGTACAAGGACCAATCTTGACATTTTCACATTTCCAAGGACCATTTTTGCCAATTTTTAAACTTGGAGGACCAAACTTGTAATTTCTCAAAAATTTTGATATTTTTCACCAAAGGACTAATTATGACAAGTTATGATTTTAAAAGGACCTTTGGTGATTTTACTTTTGAAATTAAGTGCTCAGGGACTATTTCTGACAACTTTTGAAACTTGGGGGGACTGAAACTGCCAATTATGCAAACTTAGCTCATTTTTCATCTGATTTTGAACATTTTGCATCTGAAACATATAAAATGCAATTTTGAGATATTTTCAGTATTTTGATGCATTTCTGAGCATTTTTTAAACGTTTTGCAGTTCAGATTTAACCAAAAATGATGAGTATTTACACACTCATCAATATGCAGATTCTTCCTTTCAATTTCATTATATTTGAGTTCCCGTTCATAATCATTGACCTCAACTATCATTGCATCAAATTCCTTTTCCATTTCTTTAATATCTGAGTCTATCCCCTTTTGAGGACTCTCAAATTGACCTTTTAATTGTTTAAAGAAAGGCATGACCTCAGTTAAATAGCATTCTTTAGTTTGCATAAAACCCCTCTCCCCTTCAGTTATCCCAGTAGGTGTGATCCTTTTCATACATGTCTTCTCAAAATCAACAAATAGTTGATAAACAACATACATGCTGATTAAGGTCTTGCTCTTAGTGGGAATAGATCTAGGAACTAAATGCATTGGTGTATTTGGAGGATACACAGTTGCTGGAGGCATTTTCCTAAGGGGAGTGTTTGTTTTAACAAGTGCATTAGCTTTTTGCATATCTATGTCCTTTTTCCAAAAAACTTGTTCTGGGGTTAATAAAGTTTGAGGCTTAAATCTGTTCAGGGAAATCCAATTTTCTTTAGTGTAATCATGGGGTTTGAACGTTATGTTTTGCTTTTCACACTCAGGATCTTTTAGCTTTGTGTAAAACTAGAAGGGGGGGTTGAATAGTTTTACCAATTTAAAACTTCCTTTTAAATATTTAGATCGACTTATGTCAATCTATTTGGTTGTTTATGTTGGACATTGATAGATAGATATATAAATGTGTAATGAAAGATAAAGAGTAATAAGCACATCACCACGACACAAGTATTTATAGTGGTTCGGCTACAAGGACACCTTCCTTGCCCTACTCCACTCCTCGAGTCACCTACTCGAGAGTTCGTAAGCACTACACCAACTCCTTATGGCGGAGAAGCCTTCACAATGTCGCTTAACTTTTTTCCGGTACAAAGCTAAATACCGAGTTCCTTCACACCAAGGCGAACCACACCTAACACAACGTCGCCCACCCTTTATACGGTGCTAGGCTAACCACCGAGTTCTTTCACACCAAGGAGAACTAATCCTATCACAACGTCGCCTACCCTTTATTAGGTACTAGGCTAAGTACCTAGTTCCATTACTATGGAGGAACTACTACCCTTCACAACACAACACCTAATATCAAGGAGATCCACTCCTTGTTTACAACACCATCAAGGATGTCACCATCCTTGGAAATAAACAAATACTTATATGTATAACGATGCACCTCATCGATTATACGACCTAAGCATTCTTCCCAAATGCTACTTGATTTGATTCTTCGGCATCCTTCACTAATGCCTTTGACACAACGCTTGGCACCCTTCACTAATGCCTTCGGCTTGACACCTTTAGCATTCTTCACTAATGCTTTGACACGGACGATAAGCACCTTTCACTAATGCTTTCATCTTGACACTTTCGGCATTCTTCACTAATGCCTTCAACCCAACATCTATGGAGAAAGAAAGAACTATCAACAAGAGAACCTTAGTTGTCTTGATGATGACGAAGCATGGCAACTCATGAACTTGAGCTTGCTCGTCTTCAAGAGGTGGTGATCTCGCCTTTAAGAGGAACCTAGAAGATCACACAAAAACAAAAGACAAACTACATAGATCACTTGGATCTGAGGTTAGAGGGTTATAATACTTGGGGAAGTATGTGTGTAAAGTTGTGTGTAGAAAGGAAGAAATGGCTCTCTATTTATAGAGAAAATTCTCTACTGTTCCCCGGATCCCGCGGATCCCTCCCACAAGGGATCCGGCTAGCACAAAGCCAGGGATCCGTGGAACGCTCCTCTTTGCCCATGGGTATTTTTGGTTATGGGTCATGGGTCATAGGTTATGGGTTGATCCATGGTTTTCTTTCTAGATACAATGAACTTGGTTAAGTGGTATATATAAAACCATGGGTTATGGGTCAATACCATTTGCTAGTTTTTACCCATTTAGTATATACTTGTTTTTACCCATTTTAGTATACTTAGTTTAAGTATATGCTAACCCAATATGTAAACACTAGTTGTTGTACATATATATCTAAATCATAAAATCACTTATATTTGTTTTAGTGTTTTATGTGAAAACGTAAGTGTGTTGGGAAACTATTGACTCAAACTATTTACGTATTTTATTTGTTTTGTTAAAATGATTTTACGTTTGTTATCGACAAAACATTAGAAGATCGTAAAATATAAATAAACGTTTTTACGGCTTATTTGTATTAACAAGCTTCTTATTCATTTTCTCCCTAGTGACTTCATCTAATTGCCTATCTTCCTCAGTGCACTCAACGCAACTAGGTTTCTGCCTAGGCTTTATGTTAATCCAAGATCCGAACTCAACTAGAGTATATAATAACAATGATTGAATATGTACAGCAGAATAATAAGAACACAATCAAAGTTACCAACAAGGTTTTTCTTATAAAGACAATGATCCTCTATGGATCTTTTCACCCTCTCTAAAGAAGTTTTTCTTTAATGTTTTTTTTCAAGTATCTTCAATACAAAAGACTTAAGCTCCTTTTATACACAAGGAACACTAATCCCTTTCTAGGGAAACGAACAAGCATGCAAGCATGCAACTAAATATTGTTTTAACCCATACATAGAATAATTATGGGAAAACTCTAAACAAGCCCATGCTAACCTTGGGCAGTACAATAATAAATATGGGCTAACATATAAATAATTAAACTCAAGCACGCTCTACACTGATTCATTATTTCAGCAGAATCACAGCTTCACTACTTCAGCAGATTCCACGGCTCACTGCTTCAGCAGAATCCATTGTTTCTCGACCAGCAGAATCATAGTTTCACAGAATTCCCAACAATCCTCCCCTAAACTGGAATTTAACTATGTTAAGTTCCAGTTTCCAGATCTTTAAAAATTTCAGAACTAGAGGATTGTAGCAACAAACGACAAAACTTCCCAACAATCCTTCCCAACAATCATTTAACACTTTAGAACTTGAGGATTGTACTCGAACATTAGTAGCAAAGAACCAATAACAATTTCATCTCTATGATGACCAAACTTTGAAACGCCAGGTCTTTGCAGCAACAAATGACATAATGTACCTCAATACATATCAGTTTCAAACTATTCTCATCACATCCAGGTGTGTTAACTCCTGTGAGAGGTGAATCATTGAAAATAATGGATTTGATGTCTCTTTACCAATAGCCATCACTACTGGAGTAGCCAAATGTTTAAGCTCGAAAACCATGGTACACTGATAACCATCTGATTTATTGGCAAACCAGCAACTATAAACGGATTTGACATGTCTTTACCTGGAGCCGTTTGCTCAGGACTAGCCAACTCTTTGATGGAATGCCGTCATCATCATGGTGAGTTGATTACCATTTATGGATTTCTCAGCCTTTACCACAAGCCATAATCTTGTGGGCTAGCCAAATCTTGTGTCAGAAAGACATGGTGAGATGAAAACCATGAGTGGTGTAGTAATGAACCAACACCAAAACCTGCAAGCAAGGGAGAGTAGAAACTGAACACAGATAGGTTAGAGTTTTTTTTTTTTTTTTTTTTTTTTTTTTTTTTTTTTTTTTTTTTTAAATAAAACTAAGAAGAAATAGAAATAACCAAAACATGTACAAGATACCATCAAGCAGCAGCTGAAACCAAAGACAGTTGTAGTGTCAGCAGAAACACTAAGCCTCCCCTTAGGCGTATGAGGATCCAACAGCTGCAAAAATGGTTAGAAAACAAAAATACAAGAATAAGCCTCCCCTTAGGCTTATGCCTCCCCTCAATCAATGCACCTGACAAAGACTATTGTTCTTGGGTACCCAGAATGAACCTTTCCTTTGAGTTTTCCAAGAATAACATGTTGAGGGCTTAACAACAGTTGTCACACTAACTCCACCATGTGCCTTATTCATATGAGATACATAAGGTGTATATGACTGAAAATAAGAACTTTTAGGTTTATAGGGCATAAGCCTAGCCTTACTGTTCCATCATCCAGTAGTAACTGGTGAAGAATATCCTCCACCAGAGGGAACTGGAAAAGGCCTATTAAGCCTGTCAGCAGAAACAGATGCATACACCTTTGGTTTACCAGAAGGAACTGATTTACCTGCTTTCACATGAGCAACTTTGGGAACAATAGGAGGAATACTAGCAACATTAGTCCATGTGGGTCTAGAAGTCTTATGGCTCGAGGAAACACCCATCTTTTTCTCATGATAATCACAGTCTATAATAAGATGGAGTTTACTACCACACACAAAGCAAGATTTCTTCTTAAAAGGCTTATTCTTAACACAACTTTGTTTATCACATTTAAACTTATCAGAAACAGAACTAGAAGCAGAATTGTGTTTAACAGAATAAGTAATTGGCTTTGTTTTGGGCTCATCATCAACTACTTTGGACTTGGGTGTAGTCTTGGGTGTGTGCCTAGGTGAGTCAGACTTTTCACTTGAATCACATGAGACATAGACAGTGGACTTTAGGTCTGACGACTTGTCACTTTTAGAGCAAGAGACAGAGTCATTAGTTTGGTCACTAAGGTCTGGCAAGTCACTTGACTTTTTGCCATATAAATGGTGTGATCCATCAAAGTCAACTGGAATGGATAGGTCAACGGGCATGAATTCACCTCTAATAGGTCCACGTACAACATGTAAATCACCTTCTTTTACAAAATTAGCTAATCCTGCTGGTGTAGATTTACGAGTGTCATCCCTAGCTTCTATTCCTACATACTTCTTAAAGCCTAAACCTATAGGAGTATTAGGATTTTGACTAGCATAGATGTGACTAGCTAACTTATTTCCATTCAATAACCATTCCTTATGCCTAGCAATTTCCTCATCTAGTTTCTCTTTTAGCACTTTGTTTTCAGACACTACAGTAGCTTTTTCTTTCTCAGTGCACTTTAAATCAATTCTAGCAAATTCTAGATCACTTTCTAACACCCTAATATTTTCATCATAAGCCACTTGATTCTTTTGAAACCAAACTTTTTATCTTTCTAATGTTTTTAATGACAGTTTATAAGCTTCATTATCAACATAGCATGCATTGTACTTAGGTTTCAATTCATCATAGGCTTCCTTAAGTTCATTATATCTCTCCTTACAACCAAAAACACAAGTATGTACCTGAGAGATGCCCATGAAAGCAATTGGCGAACTGGCAAATTCTTCAGCATAACCTTTAGCATCAACTTCCTTGCTCATCTTCTTGAATTATGCCTTTCCTCCATACCTTGCTTTGAGAGCATTCCATATAAGACTTGCATCATCCATATAGCGAAAATCTGCTATATGATCAGCAGGAATAGATTTAAGCAAGATAGTTTTGGCCTTTGACTCTCTTTGTACAACAATATGTTCATCTGCAGTCGTTGGAGGAAGAATAATGATGTTTCCATCAGGATCACTTCTAATCCTTTTCAAACTGTTGCCATTTTGGATTACCTTCCAGATATTCATATCATTATTCATGATCCAGTGTTCCATCTTCTTAGCCCAGACTTCGTACTCATCATCCATTAAATAAGGAAACGTACCATCATCCCATTTATTATCAAATATTGCCATTATAAAGGTGTGGAGAGAAGTTTGGTTGAGAGGTTTAGTGCAGAAGTATCAAATTATATGAGCAGTTAAGGCACTCGAAGACTTCAGCAGAAATCGAGTGAATGAGAACTGTACCAAATACAATGAACAAGCCCACGTGACAAGTACTAACACAACCAATCACACTAGCATGACCACAGTAACAAGTGTGCACCTTGCCACACTAAATCATAGATCCTATGTGAGGAATTAATGATGTTAACGTGAAGCTTCAGTAGAAACAAAACAATAAGTTGACCAATCAAAATGAATTCCACTGTAACATACATGCATCTCACTCCACTGAATCAAAACAAATTACTTAACCTTTCGAATATTTTATTTTCAACAGTAATAGGGACCAATCAAAATAAAGAGAACACCATAACAACCTTCGACCAATCAGGTACCAAATCCCACGTGCACAACAATTAAATTTCACCTAATTAACACTTCAGCAGGAATGAAATAATGCGAGACCCACCTTGTATCAATTTACCAATCACAATTCGAGATTCAAGATCATTGAAAATCACGTGTACCAACTATCAATAGCCACACGATGAATCAATAATCAAGGCATTCAAAGTCAAACAAGAATACCAATTCATTAAAACAAACCCACGTGATGCACTATATTTCGACCAATCACGAAATCAAAAACTCGTTCACACCTTGGACCCACGTATGTGTTTTAATGAATCAAAAACGCAAGTCCTCGTGATCTTTTGATAATCGCCACATAAAAAACAAATGAACAGATCTGATAAAATTAACGATTACCTCATAAAACAGCAACCTTCGTTGCCTCTTTTTAATTTCACGTCTGCTGCAATGCACTGATTAGGGTATAAACCCTAATTATCCAAAAACCTTATTAACCCTAGATCGAGAGCAACCCGCTCTGATACCAATTGTTAATCCAAGATCCGAACTCAACTAGAGTATATAATAACAATGATTGAATATGCACAGCGGAATAATAAGAACACAATCAAAGTTACCAACAAGGTTTTTCTTATAAAGACAATGATCCTCTATGGATCTTTTCACCCTCTCTAAATAGGTTTTTCTTTAATGTGTTTTTTCAAGTATCTTCAATACAAAAGACTTAAGCTCCTTTTATACACAAGGAACACTAATCCCTTTCTAGGGAAACGAACAAGCATGCAAGCATGCAACTAAATATTGTTTTAACCCATACATAGAATAATTATGGGAAAACTCTAAACAAGCCCATGCTAACCTTGGGCAGTACAATAATAAATATGGGCTAACATATAAATAATTAAACTCAAGCACGCTCTACACTAATTCATTATTTCAGCAGAATCACAGTTTCACTGCTTCAGCAGATTCCACGGCTCACTGCTTCAGCAGAATCCAATGTTTCTCTATCAGCAGAATCACACCTTCTGAGCTTCTCTAGCCACTTTACCATATTCAGGATTGGGTTCCTTTACGAGGGGAATGCTATGCTTATCGCTGAAAACTCTATGCTTAGTGATCATGTGAGCAGTCTGAATGGTATTCCCTTGTACGTACAACTTATTTTCAAGCTTGTTTTTCAAAGTTTTCAGATTGGAAAAGTCATTTAAGGGTTTTGATTCCTTAGCATTAAATTTTTGTTTAAGCACTTTAACATTATCTTGGAGTTCTTGTTTTTGCTTAACAGTTTTAGAAAGCTTTTCTTGTAAGGAGTTTAACTCTTGTTTTAACACTTCTTCTCTAAAATTACTTTTTCTAATAATTGTACGCATTTGGTCATCCATTTCCTGCTCACGGGTAGTTAACTCAAACTTAGCACGTAGTTCATAAATAGCAACTTGTTCTTTATAGGCATTCAGTTCAGAGATAACAGAATCATCAGGGGCACATGGAGTGAATTCATAAAAAACATAGTCATCATTGACTGCAGAAGATGCATCACTTGGTACAATCTCACTTTCACTTTGTGTCACATATTGATCATATGGGACAATATTACTATCATCCTCATTATCAATATCTGATTCATAAGTTTCAAGAGATTGTACTTCGTTATGTATCTTTTGCTCATCCACCTCATCGTATAGTTTTAATACCTCTGAGATGATTGAATCTTTTTGACGGACCAGCCTATTGTGGTGACGAGACCTTTAGAGAGACCATTGGTGAAATGCTAGCCATGAAGATTGTCTGGGCAGTAGGTTCATCATCGACGTCAGAGTCAAATGCATCTCAATCAGCAACTTGAAAGGGATTTTGATGATTGTGACCTATTTCCTGAATTGGCTGCTCATCCACATCAGCATCATAGGTTTTGGCATTTCCCTCCGCAAGAAACAACAACTCTTCTTCATCCAAAACCGCTCCACTGTCCTGAGCTTGCACTAGCAGCATATTGTCCCTGAAGTACTCTGCATTTTGAGGGTGTTTTGGAGATGTGCAGTTCCTTGCAATGTGTCCATCACCACCACAGTTGTAGCACTTGATTGTCTTTACTTGTCCTTGATTGGCATTCCTTCCACAATTCTGATTTGCCGCATACCCTCCTCCTGCTCCAGTATTACCATAACCTGCTCCAATCATCCCTTGTTCATACCGTCTTCCTTGCACATTCTGCACCACTTCCTTACCATCTCTGACAATAGCTTGATTGTGTGGATTGGATGCTGTTCTGAGGTTATTGTTGGTGTGTGGAGTGGAATTCAGATTTTGACTAACCATGAGAGAAAATTGATTGATGAAGTTTTCCATGAATGTGTTAGAATCTGGAGGCTTATATACTGGATCAGGAATGAGCTTGTAATTACCATTACCCGTGGGTATGACTTGAGAAGCTTTGGAGGTAATTCCTACATTGGTGTAGAATGCTGTTGAGTCATTTGATGAGCTTGTCTCTCCCTGATTAGATTTGAACTGTTCAAGAATCATTCGTTCAAACATAGCATGTCTCTCATTCTGAAGCAGGAATGCATACAATTGCTCATAGTTAGTGTTCCTCAAACCCTTAGTTAACTTGACTGAAGTGACAAATTTGTGCCATTCGGGATTCATGTTGTTCACAAACTTTGAGTTTAGCTGAATATTTGGCATAGTCATCTTAATATTCCTCATGTCATTCACAAGCTTGTGGAACCTCACGTAATATTCAGGACACTTTCCCCAGGTTTCATCTTAAAGTGCTCAAAGTCATCATACAATTGAGATTCTCTGTCTTCTTTAGTTTATTCAGACCCAGAGAGAAGCATCTTGACATTGTCCCAAACTGCCTTGGCTTCAGTGTTGTGATTGATTAACTTGTAGATGTCTTTTGGAAGACCCTGAGTTATAATGTTTGAAGCCCTGATATCAACATCATATCTCTTTTTCTCCTTATCACTGAGCTCATCATACGTCTTTTTAATTTCACGTCTGCTGCAATGCACTGATTAGGGTATAAACCCTAATTATCCAAAAACCTTATTAACCCTAGATCGAGAGCAACCCGCTCTGATACCAATTGTTAATCCAAGATCCGAACTCAACTAGAGTATATAATAACAATGATTGAATATGCACAGCGGAATAATAAGAACACAATCAAAGTTACCAACAAGGTTTTTCTTATAAAGACAATGATCCTCTATGGATCTTTTCACCCTCTCTAAATAGGTTTTTCTTTAATGTGTTTTTTCAAGTATCTTCAATACAAAAGACTTAAGCTCCTTTTATACACAAGGAACACTAATCCCTTTCTAGGGAAACGAACAAGCATGCAAGCATGCAACTAAATATTGTTTTAACCCATACATAGAATAATTATGGGAAAACTCTAAACAAGCCCATGCTAACCTTGGGCAGTACAATAATAAATATGGGCTAACATATAAATAATTAAACTCAAGCACGCTCTACACTGATTCATTATTTCAGCAGAATCACAGTTTCACTGCTTCAGCAGATTCCACGGCTCACTGCTTCAGCAGAATCCATTGTTTCTCTATCAGCAGAATCACACCTTCTGAGCTTCTCTAGCCACTTTACCATATTCAGGATTGGGTTCCTTTACGAGGGGAATGCTATGCTTATCGCTGAAAACTCTATGCTTAGTGATCAGGTGAGCAGTCTGAATGGTATTCCCTTGTATGTACAACTTATTTTCAAGCTTGTTTTTCAAAGTTTTCAGATTGGAAAAGTCATTTAAGGGTTTTGATTCCTTAGCATTAAATTTTTGTTTAAGCACTTTAACATTATCTTGGAGTTCTTGTTTTTGCTTAATAGTTTTAGAAAGCTTTTCTTGTAAGGAGTTTAACTCTTGTTTTAACACTTCTTCTCTAAAATTATTTTTTCTAATAATTGTACACATTTGGTCATCCATTTCCTGCTCACGGGTAGTTAACTCAAACTTAGCACGTAGTTCATAAATAGCAACTTGTTCTTTATAGGCATTCAGTTCAGAGATAACAGAATCATCAGGGGCACATGGAGTGAATTCATAAAAAACATAGTCATCATTGACTGCAGAAGATGCATCACTTGGTACAATCTCACTTTCACTTTGTGTCACATATTGATCATATGGGACAATATTACTATCATCCTCATTATCAATATCTGATTCATAAGTTTCAAGAGATTGTACTTCGTTATGTATCTTTTGCTCATCCACCTCATCGTATAGTTTTAATACCTCTGAGATGATTGAATCTTTTTGACGGACCAACCTATTGTGGTGACGAGACCTTTAGAGAGACCATTGGTGAAATGCTAGCCATGAAGATTGTCTGGGCAGTAGGTTCATCATCGACGTCAGAGTCAAATGCATCTCAATCAGCAACTTGAAAGGGATTTTGATGATTGTGACCTATTTCCTGAATTGGCTGCTCATCCACATCAGCATCATAGGTTTTGGCATTTCCCTCCGCAAGAAACAACAACTCTTCTTCATCCAAAACCGCTCCACTGTCCTGAGCTTGCACTAGCAGCATCTTGTCCCTGAAGTACTCTGCATTTTGAGGGTGTTTTGGAGATGTGCAGTTCCTTGCAATGTGTCCATCACCACCACAGTTGTAGCACTTGATTGTCTTTACTTGTCCTTGATTGGCATTCCTTCCACGATTCTGATTAGCCGCATACCCTCCTCCTGCTCCAGTATTACCATAACCTGCTCCAATCATCCCTTGTTCATACCGTCTTCCTTGCACATTCTGCACCACTACCTTACCATCTCTGACAATAGCTTGATTGTGTGGATTGGATGCTGTTCTGAGGTTATTGTTGGTGTGTGGAGTGGAATTCAGATTTTGACTAACCATGAGAGATAATTGATTGATGAAGTTTTCCATGAATGTGTTAGAATCTGGAGGCTTATATACTGGATCAGGAATGAGCTTGTAATTACCATTACCCGTGGGTATGACTTGAGAAGCTTTGGTGGTAATTCCTACATTGGTGTAGAATGCTGTTGAGTCATTTGATGAGCTTGTCTCCCCCTGATTAGATTTGAACTGTTCAAGAATCATTCGTTCAAACATAGCATGTCTCTCATTCTGAAGCAGGAATGCATACAATTGCTCATAGTTAGTGTTCCTCAAACCCTTAGTTAACTTGACTGAAGTGACAAATTTGTGCCATTCGGGATTCATGTTGTTCACAAACTTTGAGTTTAGCTAAATATTTGGCATAGTCATCTTAATATTCCTCATGTCATTCACAAGCTTGTGGAACCTCACGTAATATTCAGGACACTTTCCCCAGGTTTCATCTTAAAGTGCTCAAAGTCATCATACAATTGAGATTCTCTGTCTTCTTTAGTTTATTCAGACCCAGAGAGAAGCATCTTGACATTGTCCCAAACTGCCTTGGCTTCAGTGTTGTGATTGATTAACTTGTAGATGTCTTTTGGAAGACCCTGAGTTATAATGTTTGAAGCCCTGATATCAACATCATATCTCTTTTTCTCCTTATCACTGAGCTCATCATACGTCTTTGGTCTGTCCAATCTAAAGATCACTGTACCATCCGCAGTAGTTTCAAGTAAGTCTCTTGTAGTCTCAATCTGATAAGGTCCTTCATCAATTGATTTAAGAATGTTAATCCCATTTTCCTTTCCCAAATAGTACAACCTAATTCGTTGAGCCTATGAGTCATAATCAGTTCTGTCAAGCATAGGTGGACGCGTATCTGATCCAGCTGCTTGAACGTCCTCAGCTACAGTAGAAACGTGATAGGTCACTAGTTTTACGACACAAGCACAATAGAAAGGGATAGAGAAGAGAAGAGAGGCGGATGAACAATATCACACACAAATACACACGTTAGAATGAAGACAGTTATGCGTAGAGTTATGAGAGAGAAATGAATTGAACAACCAACCCTCAAGTGAGGGTTATTACAAGGTATTTATAGGAAGGGGAGCTAGGGCAACACTCCTACTCCCTTCCTTTCCTTAATGGACACGGGCTTAAGCTCATGGGCCTTCTACATAAGCTTAAGCTAATAACAAACATAAAGGCCATAATTAAGCTAACTATTACATATGAATCACTAACACTTGATATAGGTTTAGGAGGGATTCCAACAATCTCCCCCTAAGTGTTGGTGATGAATGAATGTAAATGATGAAGGTACTGATGTAATAGTAGCTTTGACGTCTTCTGACATTCTTCTTTCTTATGAGAAGAATTGCCTTGATTTGAACAATCTCCCCAGTGTATAGAAATTGTTTTCTTTAAACAGTTTTGCTTTGACGTCATATATAACTTTGTTCTTTAATCATTATTCTTTGTGATGGTAGTGATAGTATGTTGTTGTTGTCTGCATCAAGTCTGCCTCAGGTCTGCTTCGCTGCTATAGTGTATCCACGTCATTCTTCAACATGCTCACAGGCTCTTTGACGTTGGATTTCAGTACTGATGAAGTTCTTTAAGTCTTTAACTTTGTAAATTCTTTGGCTTGACGAAGAATCATTCTGACTTTTGTGTTGCTTTTAGATAGAACTTTCATTAGTGATGATGTTGGCATGAGCATGTGAAGAATCTGCACGATCGTTCCGCTCCAGAGCTTCCATAAGAAGAAAACATGAAAACGGTTAGTAATAAGCGGATTCCGGCACTTACAAGTTTGAACTTCGAAAGTGTTAACAGAATAGTGTGAAAACACAACTCTAATTCTCACAAAGGCCGTTCCTGAACTGGAGTCCCACAAGTGAGATAACACGATGTACCGAAGTACACCTACAGTTCAGACAAGTCACTGAGGTACACCGAAGCATCACCTCACGACTGTAGACCGTTTGAGACACACTAAGCGTAATCCACGGGGAGTTACCGAAGTGACCTGCTGTCAGGGCTGTTTGATGTTGACCCCGGTAAGAGTTTCCTTTCAATCACTGAGGATCACTGTCGTGAACCTCTCATAAATATTCTCGACAGATTGCTAAGATCTGTGAAGGACTCGATAACGTACCACTGATGTTCTTATTGTTGAACACCAAGTGATGAAATGTCAAGTGTACCTAAGAGATCTTTTGATGAATCTCGTGGCTCTAAACTCAATAGTGCGTTTTGGTTTGCCTGAGCGGAGACTAGGGAGAGGGTCTCCTGCTTCAATATCAGCAATCTCTAAGAGAAAGCCGATAGATTATGTAGGGTTCCCTGTGAGAATGAAACAAGCTTCTATTAAGAGAAACTTGAGTGGCTAAGAAGGTTTAGTGCATGCGTCACTGGGTCCATGACGACTTTTAATCTTCAATACCGGTGTCATCAAGTGACAACCACTAGCATATGAATTGAACCCGGTGTCTGCCCTAAGTTGAATAATCTGGAGGGCTATTTCTTTTCACCCTTTTCTTTGCATTTCTTTTTGATTCTTCAACTCCTTCTTTCTCCGATTCTCATTTTCTCCTTTTTTCAATCATACCTAAGGACTTCTAATTCTAACTATTGGTAGTGTCCTTGGGTAGATCCCTCCGGCTCTGGCGGATCATAGGACGGTTATTCCTAACCTTAGTCACCTTATAACTCAATGACTAACCTATGTTGCCATAAAACCATTTTCATGAAAATCTCTCAAAGTGTTTGTGAATGAAAAACATTTTAGTACCATTGTTGAAAGATAAATATTTTGCATGAATACTCCCCCTCCACATGTGCTTAAGAGTTTTTACGGAAATCTGCACAGTGAGGAAAGAGCGCGCACCTTTTGAATTGATCAACTCAAGATAGACAATCCCTCGCGAGACACGGTTACGTTGCATAGTTAAAGAGTTACATTTTCAGCTTTTAGGTGACAACTAGCTATAATAACTACCTTGATGGTGTAGAAAAACCTCGAAAGGTTGTCAAACCCGTCAGAGTTCATGTCTACCAAGAGTTTCTCGAATGGTACATTCTATTCGGACAGGTCCTTTGCGAGACACGTTTACATCACTAGCGAACTAGCTTGAAATTATTACCCGTCCCGGACAAGTCTTTTCGAGTTACTAACAGTTAAGTATCGTTAATTCGTTGGTTAAGTCTATAGCACAGAGATTCATTTGCATTTACACAACATATTTCTTATCACATAATTTTCTCCCCCTAAAAAATGGCATATAAAATGTTATTTTTGAAAAGTTGAGAATAAATATGACCATTTCGAGTGTTGCGGGAAGAGTGACACAAAGAAAATTTTGGTGAACAAAGTTTTAATTCAAATACTCCCCCTCAACAAGTGATATAAACGGTTGAGGTTTTGAAAATCATAAGGGGAAGTACTTGTTCATTTGAGAAAAACCTTTAAAAGTGAAAGGTTTGATAGGTTTACTCAAAAGTAAGAAGCTTTCGCTCCTTATGTAAGGATTGTGGCACTGAAGCGTACCACAGGGTCCTTTCATTACAAGAACGGGTTGTACACTGTTATGTGTGCACAAGCCATTGTCATAATTAAATCACACATCCAAAATATTATGAAATAGAAGCAGTTCAAGGGGTACCAGGAAGTCCATCAATCTTGCCCGGAATGCGAACAGGGCGTTGATAGCCGGCGAGAGCAATCCTGGGACGACCACCTACAAAGCTCTCTAATGTTCTGAACTGATCCCTTCGATTCAACCTTTCATCAATCATATTGATGATCCTCTTCACACCAATTGTTGGTAGAGGTTTAGACCAGTCGGTGTAATATGGAGGGTTTTCTCGTTTGGTGAAGTCGATGTTTGCTTCGGGGTTGAGCCAATCCATGTTGTTAGACATAGTTCGTGCTATATTATCAAGATGATACTCAACTTCAATAGCACTTTCCGAGCTGTCTTTGAGCAGTTGAAATGCTTCATTCTTGATTCGCTTCAACTCGGATTTCGTCATCTTTTTCACACGGACTTTTTCTTGCAAGAACTTAGCATGCTCCAATGTACTACCGTCTTCCAGATCTTGACCTTCAGGTGGATAGGGAGTAGAATTAACAAGTGTAGAAAACCAGTCGTATTCATCGGTGTCATCTTCATCTAGCCATGATACGACGTCAGCCTTAGGCGCCTTCTTCTTCTTTTTCTTAGGCCTGGATGAGGATTCTGGTTTCTTAACTTTGTCGAGAGAGGTGGGTTGTTGTTGGGGCTCATGGAATTCCTCATCGTCACCACCCGTAACTCAGAAGAATCCTGAGGTTTTTCAGTAGAAGAGCAAGGAGGAGACCTTTGTTGAGCTGGAGTCCGTTGGGGTGGAGGTTGCGTAGAAGATGATTCACTAGACTTCTTCGGGCGTTTATGCTCGTCATTCTTATCCTGATCCTTATCTTCATCGTCGCGTGGACGCTTAGGCCTTTCAGCTTCTTCTCTGCATGCTGATTTTATTTGGTATTCCAGCAATGCTTCAAACAATTTACCTTCGTAGGAGGCAAATGTTGCAGATCGTTTCGACATTTGAGCTACCAGCCGGTTAACCAATTCAGCATCTGAGAAGATTATGGGATCAACTGGATTGATGTTCACATGCATTGGAGTTGATTTCATAGTCTGTTTGGCCAGGTGTAAGAGATTCGGATAGAGTTGTTTGGTGAACATCTCCTTTGTAATTCCAGGAACGATGTCAAGAAGGAACTTGCGAGTGTATCCTTTGATCATCTCGTCCATTTTCCCTTGAAGATCATCTTTCATGAGCTTCTGGACATATTCCCTTTCAACTTGCATCTTGTCATTCTCATCATGAAGATACTGTATCTGATCAGCGAAGAAATTCATTTTCTTGTAGAGCACGTCTTTCTTTCTGACCTGTTTGACAGCTTTAACGATTCGTGTCTTAGCTTGAGAGATCCAAGATGCAGTTGGCTTCTTCACTGATTTAGATGTTGATTTGGTTGATCTTTTAGATGGTGGTGGTGAGGAGTGAGAAGATGAATCCGATGATGATGAGATGTGAGGAGACTTCGGGTCCTTTGGTGGTTCAGAAGTTACCTTCTTTGAGCGTGTAGGACTATCCAGAAGAAACATATCATAATCAACATCTTTATCTTTCTCGGACTTTTCAATTTCTGGTTCTTCAATGTCATACTCAGTAGAATCTTCCACGCGCTTTTGTTGTTGCTCCAAAGTGGTGGCACCAGTTCCCTTATTGGGTCGATTAACCGCATCAGGATCTGGTGTAGGTTGAACTTCACCACTTGACCCTCCGGGGCCACCCATTTGATCCTTAGAAAATTATTTCACAACGTGTTGGAGTCTAACGAATTTGAACTTCCTCCTGTAATCAGTTTCCAGTGGCTCTTCTTCTGAGCTTTCCTCTTCGTGCTCAATGATGAGTGTGTAAATACTCATCATTTTTAGTCAAATCTGAACTGCAAAACGTTTAAAAATGCTCAGAAATGCATCAAAATACTGAAAATATTCCAAAATTGCATTTTATATGTTTCAGATGCAAAATGTTTAAAATCAGATGAAAAACGAGCAAAGTTTGCATAATTGGCAGTTTCAGTCCCCCAAGTTTCTAAAATTGTCAAAAATAGTCCCTGAGTCAAAATTTCAAAAGAAAAATCACCAAAGGTCCTTTTAATATCATAACTTGTCAAAATTAGTCCTTTGGTGAAAAATATAAAAAGTTTGAGAAAATTACAAAAGTGGTCCTTCAAGTTTGAAATTTGGCAAAATTGGTCCCTGGAAAAATTGAAATTGTCAACTTTGGTCCTTGTAATATTAACACTTGTCAATTTCAGCCCCTGAAACATCTTTGCAGATTTGGCAGTTCTGGTCCTTACAGTTTCAGAAATGGCAACTTAGGCCCTTGATTATTATTAACCTATTATTAACCTTGGCCCCTTGTCAATTGCAAATGTGACCCTGCCATTTAGCCATTTGACCCCTGCCAATTGCTTTTTGGACCCTTGCCATTTGGACCCCCTGTTATTTAATAATCCCCAGTCAAATGCCTTTGACCACCTCTTTCCCTCCCACTTCACGGGTATACCCATTTCCCATCATCACAACCTGCAACTCCTTCTGTCACACTCAACCATCATCATCCCTACTTCCCCCCTCCAAACACAACAAGCCAAGAGTGCATTAAATGCCCTTAAAACCCTAACACTCAAGCCCCAGCTGGCTTAACCATTTTTGGTGCCAAAAACCTTTAAACGGCCAAGATTAAATTGAGACATCCAATGGTCAGTTTTAGTGATGGGAAATGTCCAGAGAGAGGAGAGAAGAAGATTTGAGTGTATAAAAGACAAGAAGAAGCAACAAGAGAAGGAGTTAGTTTTAGTTTTTCACATTGTATGTCGTTTATAGCTTGTAATGTCTTAACTAGTTTTTCAGTGTATTTTTAAGGTTCTATGTATCAAAAGTAAACCTTTTCAGTGTATTTCAACTTTATTTAAGTATCAATTTTAGTTCAAGTTCAATTTCCATATTATGTGTCCACTGTTGAAATTTTAACTTTCAAACTCATTTGTTAAAGCTTTTAGCAGCTCAATCTCAATCTCATATAAGCTTATACAAGCTTAAAATAGCTTTTTGTAAGCTTGTAAGCAAGTTTAAAGCATTTTAGTTACTGGTCAACAAAAGTCAAAACAAGAACCAAAGTGATGCAGGAAGGATTTGGGTTGATTCAGACATGGAGTTGGGTTGATTTGGAAGCCATTTGTTGGTTTATATAGGATAGTGTCCTTGGGTTCACTGGTTTGCAAGCCATTGTGGCTTTGGACAAGTTGTAAGTCATTTCAAAGTTTCTTAGCATAATCAGTATTTGTAGTTTTAATCTGTTAAATCCTGTTCTAATAGATGTATTTAGGTCTGGTTAAGTGAGTTTGATCATAATATATACTGGTTCAGTGTTTGGATTTGTTTCAGTTTGCAAATCAGTATAATCAAGGGTGTTTGGATTTACTGCACTTTCTGTCTTAGGAGGTTAGTCAGTGGTTGTCTTTTGTTGGTTCATGTTTATTAAGCTTATTTGTGCTCATATCAATCTTAGTTTGGTGCCTGCTAGTTCATAAAGTCAAACATTAACAAATCTGTCAAAACTGTCTCAACTGTTGGAGTTTTGGATTTGCAAATCCTTATTTTGTGTTTAGAATTGTTAAATACTGCTTGCATTGTGCTTGTTCATTCATATTTCATCAATAACAGTCGATAAATTGGATTCAAAGTTCACTTTAGTCAAATGTTCATAACTATGTCAAAAGTCAAAATCTAGAAAACTTGTTTTGAGCCCAACTGCAAGGATTTTTCCTTGACTCATTTTTAAGTCAAATTAAGTGAACTTTGGCATTTTAGAAACTTCACCTGGTCTTTTTACTTATAAGCATTTTTGTGGAATTTTGAAATTTTGTTAAAGGTCTCAAATCTGCTCTTCTTTTAGGCCATAAGTGCCCTGCTCCACTGGTCTCAGTATTCACTGAGTTTTCTCAGATTTTGTGCAAGGTGCACAGGGCTCATGTGAGCTCACCCAGGTCTGAGTTTTGGTGTATTTGATCTTAGCCAGGTCTAAGATAGGTTCCAATTGTCTGTTTTCATTTTTAGCTTAAATTGTAGCTTGTGCTTGCTTCCAAAGTAACCCCTAGAATCTGTTTTAGCCTATATGCTCATAATCATCAAATCTTGGTAAATTGCATCCCAGAGGTTATAGCCTGTAGTTTTAAGTTGCATTAGAGTAGTTTTATCATATTTAAGCTTCTGTTAACAGTTGGTTCACATTGGTGCTCATTTGCTTATTCAAGTGCTTATTTCAATAAGCACTTACACATCAGTTCTATAATTCCACACATAAGCACCTGTTTTTCCATTTTTCCTAGCTTCCTTATATAATTTTAGAGTTTTCCTGAAATTTTCAGATTTTTCTAAGTTGATTTGCTATTTTTCTTAATTTAAATTAGTTTTTAAGCATTTTTAATTAGCTTTTAATACAAAAAATTCAGAAAAGGTTCAAAAAAATAATTTTTCAATTTTCTTAGGTTTAGATAAATATAAAAAGTAAAAAAGGTAATTTTTCAGATTTTTCATAGTTTATTTTGTAATTTTTAGTAATTTAATTAGTTTTTAATAGTTTAAAATTCATAAAAAATAGAAAAATAATCAGAAAAATACAAAAATAGTTTTGAAAATTCTATTTTGATATTTTAGACTTTTCCAATTCATAATTTTATTTTTCTAGCTTTATTTCTTATTTTCTTGTATTTTAGGTAATTATTAAATAGTTAAAAATAGTTTTTAATTAATAATAATTAGAATATTAGTTATAAAAATAATTTTCTTTTTCTATAACTTTTCTTTTATCAATAGGATTGTAAAAATATCATTTTCATATTTTTAGGATTAATATTGAGTAAGTTTCACGTTTTTATTTGTACGTCGCGTAGATTTTAATTTCAGTTTTGTAAAAACATAAAAACAAAAACACCATTTTAAATATAGTGATAGCGTTTATTTAATAGATTTTATCTTTTTAATTTCCTTTAATTTGCATTTAAGCCGTTGTAATTTGTTGGCTTTTTCTGTAGTTATAATCTTATCAGATCCCTTTTTCCGTTCAAATCTCTCGATCACTTTACGTTTGATAATCCATTGCATAGCTCGCTGGGACATGTAACGTCCCGGGGAGACACTATACTCCTCAGATCTTCATTGAGTTCGTTCCTGAGCCGGTTTAAGCTTGTTACGGTCTGCCATTCACAAGTGGCAGGCTTGTGTGATAAAGCTTGACTGTTTTGGGAGCGAATCAAATTTTTGGCGCCGCTGCCGGGGAGCTGTGCTGATTATCTTCCGTTTAGCAGATTAGTGATTTGAATATTCACTCCTTGTTCATACCATCTGTATGTGTTTATATTTTCTTTATCAAAAATCCAAAAATATTCTTCTCATTCCTCTTATTCGTTGATTCTATTTCTCTTACCCTCTTTTGCCGTTTAATTCTATTCTTCGTATCCTCTCAACCATTTGATTCTCTCCTTAATCCTCTATATGTTTAATTCTTATGTCGACAATCGTCAACATCATCGTCACAAATGTGTGTGAGCGGTGTGGAGGGCCTAGTTCAAGCGAATTTTGCAATTCGTGCGAATTATCCATCAAAAATTCTTTTCAAAGTTATTTCGACCACCCGCCACAACCTGAAATACATTCTAATCTTGACAAACCAGTTCAAACATCGGAGCTACCCCAAGCACTCATCGAGGATTACGAGGACACTTTCTTTGAAGATAGAGCCCGTAATCTAATAGAACAAATTCAAGCCGATGAAAAAAGGTCGAGAATTAGAATTGATTACGATGAACCCGTTCAAACACCGGTGACTAGCAAGAATGACTTGCCTAATCTTCACGTTTCTCAAGAACCAAAACCGGAGACCATAACGGAAGTGGTGGAAATTGCTAGCTCTCAGAGCACACCACTTGTCCCACCTCCTGATTTTTCTGAATGTTCTTCGAGACTTGATAGTCATTCGGATTACCATGTTGGTTTTGTTGATTCTTTGAATAAACCGATTCCTCTTCATAATTCTCAAATGCAATCGTTTATTCCTTGTGTCGGTTGTGGTGAGCCTCTTTATGGTTCACCCTGTCGTTGGTGTACTTGTGTACAATGTGGTAATGATATCCATAACGGGAGTTGTTTGTTTTGTGGTTCGAGGAATTCATTTGATTATGATCCTAATCAGAACTCATTTAACGACTCCTCAAACTTTTCCAATTACCCACCACAGCCCGACTTATCTTCATATGATCAACATTACTGTTGTGAATTTTGTGGAGGTCCTCACCAAGGATTTGAGTGTCAATCCGGAAACACGTTTGTCTATGAACAGTTTTCCAGTGATGCTCAAAACTTTGGTTATGACCAAAATCCATATGATTCACCATTCCAGACTCAACAGTTTTACTGTTGTGAGTACTGTGGAGGTCCCCATTTCAGCTCTGATTGTCAAATAGGGAACCCAGTTCCTTGTAACAATCATGACTCTCACATGTTTGATAATTTCCAACCTCCACAGCACTATACGGTTCAAACTCCACCTGAGCCGTTATCTCATGAAATCTCCCAAGATTTTGAAACCACAATGAAAACACTTGATGATATGATTCAAAACTTTAAGAATCAAGTAAGTGGTGAAAAGACCATAGGAGAATTGCTGGCCGAAGAACGAGAAGAACGAGAGGCTCGCAAATCTAGGGAAGAATTATTAATCCTAGAGCAAGCAGCTCTAAGACGTTCCCAAATTCTTAAGGCAGCTCTTTATGACGATGACGAGGAGAGTTTTTATCCTTTTAGAGATAATATTTCTCAACTCCCTCAGTCAGTTGATATCCCAGCAGTTGAGATTCCATCTCAAACAACTGCTATCACACCCGAGATTCACACTCACTCTCTTATTATGGGGGACGAGCATCTTGACACTGTTCCTGAAAAGGAATCGGACGAATTCATAAAGTCTAGTGTTGAGGACCTTGTCCCAATCCCAAGAGAGTCACAGGGAATTCTTGATCATGTGTGTGATATCCCTCCTCCTCTTGTCTTCCAAAATGATCATGTTGAGATGTTCTCCGATTCTGATGATGATTCGTTATCTTGCGGAGACATCATTTATGTGGAAGATTCACCTTCTGAGCTTGTTAGCTTAGAAGAAGAGAATGATGAAGTTACTGACACTGAAATCAAAGATGAAGCTCTTCGAGCAACATTATTGAATGTCAGTCTTCTCATTTCTAAAATCGAGGCTTTCAAAGAGAAACCTATTTCATCTCCTACCCCCATTAAGGGTAGTGACATTCTTTCCGATGATTCTAATCCGGAAATGAAAGCCTCCTGTTTTGATAATATGGGAGAGAAGATTAGTGGCAGTACCACTTCTCATTCTCATAATTCTCTCCTCGATCATGAATCATTTACTTTTGAGGAGTTCGCCAGCGAACCCACTCATATCAATTCTGAATATGATTCATTCACCTTCATGGAGTTCTCAGATGAACTCACTCATATCATATCTCCGCGGGAGTATGATAAATTCTACTTTGATCTAGACACTCCCGAGATTTGTCTTGATCACATAAGTTTAAATGATGAGATTCATAATTCTGAAATTATGGATCCTCCTATAGATGAAGATGAGTTAGTCATGATGTTTATCATGATTTTCTATCTCTTCTTCACCTATCCCGTGGCTTCTCCTGTTCTTCACTCCTTCGGGAATGAAGACATTATCTTTGATCCCGGCATTTCCATATATCATTTTTGAGCCGGTTCTATGTATATCTCATCGGTGTGGAACTTTCACGTGCTTCAAATGTTTGTCCAAACATCCTGAATGAAAGTCCGATGGAGATTGTTTCTTCCACTTTGCTTCCCCATGAACAAATGAATTCGGGGTCGAGTCAAGCTAGTGACTCGGTAATCAAAAACAGTAGCTTAACATGGGTTTTCACCCGTGTGTACCACCCTAGTGTGGGGGAGTTGCCCCACATGTTGTATATATATAAATTTTCTAAAAAAAAAAAAAAAAAAAAAAAAAAATCCTTTTAAATAATGGCCGTAGTATTTCCCTTTTACGTTCTTTGTTTCGGCATAACCGCCGGTACTTTGAATATTGAGGGCAATATTCATTTCTAAGTGTGGGGGGGAATTCTCACGAATTTTATCATATAATTATACCAATTCCCCCGTTTTTGGCCAAAATTTTTTTGGAGTAAGTGTTTTACACTTACTCAATTGGTTATCAGTCCGCCATGTCTATTAGACAAAAGGATTGGCTAATCCAGGAGCAAACGGCTCTTGGTAAAGATTTCTCAAATCCGTTTATATGGCTTGCAATTTGCCCAAAATTGTATGGTATTCAGCTCACCATATCCTAAAAAGTGAAGAGTTGGCTAGCCCGCAAGTTTATGGCTTGTGGTAAAGGCAGTGAAAAATCCATAATTGGTAATCAGCTCACCAAAGATAATATTGATAATTTATCTAAGAGTTGGCTAGTCCAGAGCAAACGGCTTCTGGTAAAGACAAAATTAAAATCCGTTGAAAGCTGGTGGTTTGCTCAAAATCACATGGTTATCGGTGTACCATGGTTCTTACTTGAACTGAAACATTTGGCTACTCCAGAAGTAATGGCTTTTGGTAAAGAGATTCAAATCCATTAAGTTTTTCTCAAAAGATTGCTAGGGACTAGCAATAGTTTAGTGTGGGGGATTGATGAGTGTGTAAATACTCATCATTTTTAGTCAAATCTGAACTGCAAAACGTTTAAAAATGCTCAGAAATGCATCAAAATACTGAAAATATTCCAAAATTGCATTTTATATGTTTCAGATGCAAAATGTTTAAAATCAGATGAAAAACGAGCAAAGTTTGCATAATTGGCAGTTTCAGTCCCCCAAGTTTCTAAAATTGTCAAAAATAGTCCCTGAGTCAAAATTTCAAAAGAAAAATCACCAAAGGTCCTTTTAATATCATAACTTGTCAAAATTAGTCCTTTGGTGAAAAATATAAAAAGTTTGAGAAAATTACAAAAGTGGTCCTTCAAGTTTGAAATTTGGCAAAATTGGTCCCTGGAAAAATTGAAATTGTCAACTTTGGTCCTTGTAATATTAACACTTGACAATTTCAGCCACTGAAACATCTTTGCAGATTTGGCAGTTCTGGTCCTTACAGTTTCAGAAATGGCAACTTAGGCCCTTGATTATTATTAACCTATTATTAACCTTGGCCCCTTATCAATTGCAAATGTGACCCTGCCATTTAGCCATTTGACCCCTGCCAATTGATTTTTGGACCCTTGCCATTTGGACCCCCTGTTATTTAATAATCCCCAGTCAAATGCCTTTGACCACCTCTTTCCCTCCCACTTCACGGGTATACCCATTTCCCATCATCACAACCTACAACTCCTTCTGTCACACTCAACCATCATCATCCCTACTTCCCCCCTCCAAACACAACAAGCCAAGAGTGCATTAAATGCCCTTAAAACCCTAACACTCAAGCCCCAGCTGGCTTAACCATTTTTGGCGCCAAAAACCTTTAAACGGCCAAGATTAAATTGAGACATCCAATGGTCAGTTTTAGTGATCGGAAATGTCCAGAGAGAGGAGAGAAGAAGATTTGAGTGTATAAAAGACAAGAAGAAGCAACAAGAGAAGGAGTTAGTTTTAGTTTTTCACATTGTATGTCGTTTTTAGCATGTAATGTCTTAACTAGTTTTTCAGTGTATTTTTAAGGTTCTATGTATCAAAAGTAAACCTTTTCAGTGTATTTCAACTTTATTTAAGTATCAATTTTAGTTCAAGTTCAATTTCCATATTATGTGTCCACTGTTGAAATTTTAACTTTCAAACTCATTTGTTAAAGCTTTTAGCAGCTCAATCTCAATCTCATATAAGCTTATACAAGCTTAAAATAGCTTTTTGTAAGCTTGTAAGCAAGTTTAAAGCATTTTAGTTACTGGTCAACAAAAGTCAAAACAAGAACCAAAAGTGATGCAGGAAGGATTTGGGTTGATTCAGACATGGAGTTGGGTTGATTTGGAAGCCATTTGTTGGTTTATATAGGATAGTGTCCTTGGGTTCACTGGTTTGCAAGCCATTGTGGCTTTGGACAAGTTGTAAGTCATTTCAAAGTTTCTTAGCATAATCAGTATTTGTAGTTTTAATCTGTTAAATCCTGTTCTAATAGATGTATTTAGGTCTGGTTAAGTGAGTTTGATCATAATATATACTGGTTCAGTGTTTGGATTTGTTTCAGTTTGCAAATCAGTATAATCAAGGGTGTTTGGATTTACTGCACTTTCTGTCTTAGGAGGTTAGTCAGTGGTTGTATTTTGTTGGTTCATGTTTATTAAGCTTATTTGTGCTCATATCAATCTTAGTTTGGTGCCTGCTAGTTCATAAAGTCAAACATTAACAAATCTGTCAAAACTGTCTCAACTGTTGGAGTTTTGGATTTGCAAATCCTTATTTTGTGTTTAGAATTGTTAAATACTGCTTGCATTGTGCTTGTTCATTCATATTTCATCAATAACAGGTGTACTCGGGACACGTGGAACGTGTTTTAGACTCTTTTGAGTCACTTATGACTCTGGTCACCTCGTCCCGTGAATACCGGATTTTCTTCTCGTCTAAACTCTGGAAATTGTTTTAAAGTTTTAAGGTGTTTTTACGAATATTCATTTTTCTGGTCCACTTCAAAGATTTTACGGTTTCAAGTGAATTAAACTGAATTTTTACTCAGTTCCTTTTTAGGAACGTCAACCCGAGTTTTGTTCAAAAGATCTAAAACTGAAAACTGTATCAATACTTGTAAACTGATTTCACTTGAAACTTAGGTTAAATAGCTGACAATAACTACTTTATACTTACTTGTTCGTGTTACGTTCGTCATAAATTGTTAAGATTTGTGTTTTATTCCTAAACGTTTAGGTTTTGAGGTTGTCAACTCTGTCAAAACT
>BPTQ01000006.1:177199966-177317663 GCA_019973895.1 Chrysanthemum seticuspe
TGTGATGTTGCCATGGATTTGGAGGTTCAGGTGGTCGTCTATGTCCGTTTCCCTTCTGAGGTCACTAACTCACTACGCGAGGGCTTGTCAGTTCGATTTAGTGAGTTCGGACGGTGAACACTTACCGTCTGGCATTAGTCGAATTTTGACGAGTTCGTGCTTACGTTACTTCTAGACTCCTCATATCCCAAAGGGGCCCAGCAATACAGGGTCGCTCGATACGTTACCTAATAGTTTGCATTTCACTAGCTCTCTAAACTTGCCTTTTTCCCCAGACTATTCTAATATTGATGTCTTTTTCGGTTGTTTAATGTTGCCGAATTTACGTTTAATTTCCTTTAATTTTTCTATTTTAGATAATTTATTTGCGATAGTGATATAAATTTAGGATTGTAAAAATATCATTTTCATATTTTTAGGATTAATATTGAGTAAGTTTCACGTTTTTATTTGTACGTCGCGTAGATTTTAATTTCAGTTTTGTAAAAACATAAAAACAAAAACACCATTTTAAATATAGTGATAGCGTTTATTTAATAGATTTTATCTTTTTAATTTCCTTTAATTTGCATTTAAGCCGTTGTAATTTGTTGGCTTTTTCTGTAGTTATAATCTTATCAGACCCCTTTTTCCGTTCAAATCTCTCGATCACTTTACGTTTGATAATCCATTGCATAGCTCGCTGGGACATAACGACCCGGGGAAACCCTATACTCCTCAGATCTTCATTGCATTCGTGCTTGAGCAGTTTTAAGCTGATTACGGTCTGCCATTCACAAGTGGCAGGCTTGAGTGATTTAGCTTGACTGTTCGGGAGCGCATCACTCAATCACTGGAGTCTTCCCTTTGCCTGTATCTGCTGGTGGACTTGGAGGTTTAGGTACCGTTGTAGTGTCATCTTTAGCTGTTTCAGAGTAGAAAATCTCTTCATCTGATGCAGTACCCTCCGAGTCCTCGTCCGTTAACTTTCTTTGCGGTTCAAGCTTTGGAATGGGAATAGGAACAGCTTCCTTAGAAGGAACTTTCCTTTTGCTTGGAGGTTTCCTCTTGGGGAACTTCCTCTGACTCTCAGTGCTTATAGCACTTCCTGCACTTCCTCTTCTGGTTTTTCTTGTAGGCGTACCAGAAGATTTTTCATCAAGAAAGCCAACTTTGTTCTCTTTCACAACTGCCATATATCTTTTATAAGAGTAGAGCGGTTTGAGTTCATCTGAGAGAAGAAGATCCGGCAACACAGCACCTTGTTTCTTGGTAGTTGACTCCTTAAATCTGACTGTTAGAGTGGGTTCGGACAACACGTCAAGATTGTCGGGGTCATTGATTCTTTTGGGGATATCAGGGTTGTATCCAAATGCTCTTTGGATCAACAGTTTTGTATATCTGATATAAGGAATCTTTGAGCCAAGCTTTTTGAGGAATGTCATCATGTCATCCCATATCAGAGCTTCAACTTCGATGTGTTTCATGTTGATCAGAGCCCAAAAGATTTGCAGTTCTACGAGCTTGGGATGCTCATAGCCGCTGTCACGACCAAAAATGGATTTTGTGATGATGATATAAAGGGTTCTCCAAGGCTGAGGAATGTTTTTAAGATCCACGTGAGAATGCTTATTAATAACCCCTGAAGCTTCGTCATACCCAATATCAATCAAAAATTGCAGAACAGTCTCTTCAGTAGGTGCAGCAGAGAATTCAGTTGGTATGATGTCAGGAATGAGGAGGACAACCCTTAAGTCTGCAGGAGTGATGGTGAGTTGCTTGTGATTGAGCGTCACCTTCACAACATTATGTCCTTTGATCATCTGCATTGTATTCCAGAATTGTTGTATGTAGATCTTCGGAACAGTGGCAGAGTTGGTGAGCATGTTCTGATAGGGATGATTCTTCAGAATATCCACTACAATGAGACAAGAAGATTCCGAGCAGGTGAGAGTTTCAAAGTCAACTCTGAGATTGTTCTTTCCAATCTTCATTGGATAGCCATGCGGGAAAATATCAGCAATGGTGAGAACGTTTGGTGCATCCACATTCATTTGAGCTTCCATGTCGTGATCTGAAACACATTTAGCCAAAAGAACCAACATATCGAAAGACATAATGTTAGTCAACAGAGGGTTTTATTGTCTAATTATTGAATGTGATGAGTCAATGATTGTTACGAGTCCAAAGTCAGTTGTTTGTCCAATAGTCTAATGAAGTCGTGATAAGTTTCGTGAGTTAGTTAACTTTAAGTTTTAAAGTTTATGTTATCACTTATTTTTTTTTCACAACATATCAAACGTTTAAGTTTATTAGTGACATTATTGGTATCGTGATGTCATGATTTATTTATTTACATGTTTGCACGCGTAACAATTCATAATGAAGGTTTAATCCAGGCTTAGGCGTAAAAATGGTAAAGTAATGCGTAGACAGGATTGATATACGCGCAGCCGCAAACTTATGCGTAGGATCCTGACTTACGCGTAAGAAATGTTACGCTTAGGAAAAGGGGGCCTTATGCGTAGAGCTTACGCGTAAGCATATATAAACCTTACGCGTAAGGCTTACTCGTAAGAGTAGACCTTATGCGTAGAGGTCACTGTTTACGCATATCCTTCACAGGATACGCGTAGTCCCAATGTAGAACCTTACGCGTAAACGCTACACGTAAGATTTCTCTTACGCATAACCATCTACGCGTAAGGTGATCCTTACGCGTAGATGTTCAATAACCTTGATTCTGATTATTACGTGTTGCAAACCTGAAATAAAATCATCATAGCATCAATATAAACACCTACATTCATTCTATAACAGATCATGGCATGAGTGCTTATCAAACAGTTTATGCGTAAAAACCTTATGCGTAGAACTTAAACCCTAGTTTCAAGAATTACGCGTAAGAAATCTAGCCATGGAAATTGCACCAAACGTTTTCTGGTAAGTCTAAGATGTTATGTGAGTGTAATTAGTTTTAACACCAAATTCGCAGTGAATCAAAAGTACCTAAATGTGAAGAACATTAAACCCTAAAGTTCAATTCTTAATCAGTTAGTGTTTCTGGGTAATTTCTGGGTTAAAACATGATCAATTTATATTGAAAACAACTTCATACAACAATCTTTATCACCAAAAATGTTCACAAATGAAAATACCCAAACCCACGCATAAACCCTAGTTTATCAAATTCAATCAATTCATGTTTCTGGGTGCGTTTTGAGTGTAAGAATGGTATAAATGATGTTAAAGAAACGTTTTGACACAATTATCTTAACCTCAAACACATAAACACGATTAAGTGTTCATACGCTTATGCGTAGAACACTAAAATCACAATATCTCAAGTTTTAACCGTTAGATTAATGAAAGATTCAAAACCATTGTTTAAAACTTGTTAAGAACACAAAAACACTTACAGATTGATGATCAGAAACACAGATTTGAAGAACGATTTTAGTGCGTAGGATATGTTTGGTGAAGATAATAAATGTGAAAGGTTAGAGTTAGGTGGAAGTTTTATTAAAAGAGAGTTTGTGCTTTTGGCCGTTTTAGTCCCTCCACCTTTTCCATTTTTATCCAATGCCTTTTAACTTCCATTTTGGTTACCAAACAAAGAATATTTGGAAATAACTTTGAGGACACTCCCCCTCGACTTAAGAAATAATGAAAGGTTATAAATTTTAGTCCGAGGAGTGTCAGAAAACCAGAAATGTGACCACCATTATTTAAAGAAACAACCGGGATAGGATAACATGCAAGTACACTGTTATTTTGAAACAGTTAAGTATTTATTTTCTCCCCCTCAACACTTGATCAGAAAAATACTGAATTTTGGAAGATTAGAGTGTTGACGGAAGAAATGTACTTGCCATGTTGAAAGAAAATAGATAGAAGAATATTTTTGTTGTTTTATCAGGTTTTATATTTTTGTATTTTGTTTTTGAAAAATTATTTACAAAAGAGATTTTGGTGTTCGACTGGTTTTTAAGACTGTTTTAAGAGTTCATCCAATTCCTCTTGAGTTAAACACCGCATACCAATCCGGTGGACCAACTCATTAAACCTAGCGGGAGGCAAGGCTTTGGTGAGTAGATCTGCCAATTGGTATTCTGTACCCACGAAGTATAATTCAACTGTACCCTGTTCCACGTGGTCCTTGATGAAATGATAACGAAGATCGATGTGCTTTGATTTTGAATGCTGAACTGAGTTGCACGAGATCGCAATAGCACTCCGATTGTCGTAGTACATCGGGATTCTGTCAAATACGTAACCATAGTCTTTGAGTTGTGTTCTCATCCAGATGACTTGAGCACAACACGCCGACATGGCTACATATTCTGCTTCAGTTGATGACAGCGATGCACAGTCCTGCTTCTTTGATTGCCAGGACACCAGTTTATCACCAAGAAATTGTAGTGCTCCTGAAGTACTTTTCCGTGAATCTAAACATCCTGCGTGATCAGCATCTGAAAACGCGATTAGTTCAAAACCAGAATCCTTCGGATACCAGATCCCCAAGTTAATGGTTCCCTTGATGTATCGGAGGATTCTTTTAGCCTCAGAGAGGTGGGTTTCAGTTGGTCTCGACTGATAACGGGAGCAGAGATAAACGGCAAAGACAATGTCAGGTCTGCTAGCTGTTAGATACATGAGAGACCCAATAATACTTCGGTATTTGGTAGGGTCCACTAATTTCCCATGTAAATCAGCGTCTAGCTTCTTGGTATGAGTCATTGGTGTGGCATAAGTGTCACAGGTTTTCATTCCAAATTTGTTTAACAATTCAAGGGCATATTTGGACTGACTCAAGAAAATACCAAGAGGTGATTGATGAACTTGCAGCCCTAGAAAGAACGTAAGTTCACCCATCATGGACATTTCAAAATTTTCTTCATTAGTTTTGCAAAAGCGATTGAGTACTTTTTATGTGTAGACCCAAAAATGATGTCATCCACATAAATTTGAACAATTAAGATATGTGCCCCATGATATTGTATAAAAAGAGTAGGGTCGACCGAACCTTTGGTGAAATTATTAGCAATGAGGAAAGATGATAGCTTATCGTACCATGCCCGAGGAGCTTGTTTGAGACCATACAGAGCTTTGTTCAGTTTGTAGACATGGTTCAGGAACTCGGGATCAACGAATCCTTCTGGTTGGCTGACATAAACGGTTTCTTTCAGTTGTCCGTTAAGAAACGCAGTTTTGACATCCATCTGAAAGACCGTCATGTTCATATGAGCCGTAAAAGCGAGAAGTATCCGAACAGCCTCAAGACGAGCAACCGGAGCAAATGATTCTTCAAAGTCAATACCCTCTTCCTGTCGATAACCCTTAGCCACCAGACGTGGCTTGTTTCTGATTACGTTCCCTTCAGCATCCAATTTGTTCTTCCAAATCCATTTAAGACCAATGACGTAGACCCCTGTTGGTCTTTCAACCAGTTCCCATACTTCAAGACGTTTGAATTGGTTGAGTTCTTCCTGCATGGATTCAATCCAGTTGTCTTTTGTCATTGCGTCTTTAACCAGTTCCCATACTTCAAGACGTTTGAATTGGTTGAGTTCTTCCTGCATGGATTCAATCCAGTTGTCTTTTGTCATTGCGTCTTTAATGTTTTTAGGCTCAGATTGGCAGACAGTGAGAGCATAAATGCAATGTTCACCATCTGTGTGAAGACGTTGTCTTGTAACGACTGGTTGATTCGGGTTGCCAATAATATTGTCCAGAGGATGGTCTTTTGTCCATCGATGTGTAGAGGGTTGATGTTGGTATACATTGTGCAGATTCTGAGGATTCAAATGGTTTGTTGATGATTCCGCGACATCAGGTGCAGCAGTTTCATTAGCAAACGGGTTAAAGAACGCATTTGGATCAAAATCTGCAGGTGGGGGTACAACATTAAGAACATCATCAGCCGGTTCATCATTGTTGGAAGCGGTTTGTTCAACTGTTGTGGTGGAGTCAACTGGTGGTGCTTTTTCAACAGTAGTTGTTGTAGCAGGTGTATCAGGTATAAGGGTAGTATCAGGTTGAGCAGCGGAAATAGCGGATACACCTGGAGCACGTTCATCAATATCGTCACTGAACAGCGGAGCAAATAACCTTTCCATTTGTTGACGAGTGAGCTGGGGGCTTTGATCAGATGATGATGGGGTTTGAGGGAAGTTTAAGCGGTTGTAACCGGGTTCCAAGCTGTTACACTCAGAAGCCATTTCCGTAAGTTCATCTAAATGAGCATGAATCGTTTCCATAACCTGCTTTGTACGACGATTCCAGATTCGGAAACCTTTAGAATTATCACAATATCCAATAAAGACTCCAATGTCAGCTTTGGCTTTGAGCTTTCCAAAGTCATCACGATCATTATTCGGATAGCAAAGAGATCCGAATACATGAAAGTGTTTGAGATTCGGTTTTCTATTATGGACAAGCTCGAAAGGTGTTTTGTTGGTTAACAAATTCGGAAACCGTTTTGTTCTGATGATCATTTGTGGAGCTTGGTCTTTGCTTCGAAGAAAGTAGACCCAAGTCCATCGTGAATAGTCGTCAACAATTACTAAGATGTAGCGTTTGCCATTGATCGTTTGCACGCGCATCGGGCCACACAAATCCATGTGAAGTAGATGAAGCACATGCTGAGAGCTGTGTTCCACCTTTGAAGGAAAATGAGCACGAGTGCTTTTCCCTTGTTCACAGGCTGAGCAAAGGTGATCTTTAGAATACCGGAATCGTGGGAGACCTTCAACTAGTTTGTGTCGAGCAAGATTGGTTATAGTTTGAAAGTTTAAATGTGAGAGACGACGGTGCCATAGCCAGGATTTTGTTGATGTTGCCTTTGAAAGTAAGCAGATGGGAGATGAAGCAACCATGTCTTGCATAGAGATAGTGTAAAGACTTGAGTTACGCGAGCCAGACATAAGGTCGTTTCCTTGTAGATCACGAATGAAACAAGATTTCTCCCTTAAAGCAACCTCCAAATCTCCATCACAAAACTGACCTACTGAAAACAGATTGTGACCGAGGCCTTCCACATAATAAACCCTGCTAATTTTGATGTTCCCATTGATATAGTATCCGTAGCCCATGATAGCTGCGAAGTGATCATTCCCGAATCTGACAGTGCCAATGAACTTTGCAATAAATTTGATAACAATTTAAGGTTGCCTGTCATGTGTCGGGAACATCCGCTATCAACAATCTAGAGAATGATCTGTATCACCTGCATTACACACAGACGACACAGATGGAATAGAAGTAGATGTGGAACCCGAAATGTTAGAGGGTTCCGGAGCAGTTATAGTAGACATACACACATCAATAACTTTAGGCATCCATTTAAATCCTAGTGTGTTATATATCCATTTCTGCCATCTCCAACTAGTATTTGCTTTAGTCTTAGTGAATGCACTAGGTGGTACTACATTCCTAGGAGGTGAAACTGGAGCTACAGGGACATCAATGCGTTTCTTAGAATCTAAAGAGGGCGGTCTACCAAGCACAGACTTAGAATGATTAGTGGGCCTAGAGGTATTCCGATTCTTAGGATTCCTTAAACGAGAGATGATAGCTTTAGGAACACATTTGTCATGACAATCAGAATTCATACTTTTACGACAAATAACACAAGGTGCATCAGACTGAATATCAAAAGTACTTAAAGGTTTATCATTCGTTACATCACTATTTCTATTACATTTGCCAGACGCAATATTTATAGTGGAAGCAACGTGAGTCTTATTCATAGTCCTAGGGTCTTCTTCTACTTTAGCATTCCTTATTGATCTTTTCTTAGGTCGCAACTTCCTATTCTTCGATGTAGTGCTCATAGGCTGTGAAGTGCCGACGTTTGGAAAAGAGGCAACTATTCCTGTTTCAGTAGAAGGAAGCACGTTAGCAACTTGTGTTTTGGCAGTAGGCATTCTAGGTTCACGATTACTAAGTGTTACTGGTGCTATTCTCTTAATCATGGTAGGCGGAAGTTGTTCATACTTTCCTAATATTTCTCTTAACTTAAAGATAGTGTGAATCAAATCTTGATTTTCAGAACGAATATTACCATCAAAATTCATTACTTCTCTAGTGTGTGCAAGATAGTGATCAAGTTCGTTTGATGCTTCATGACGAGTCTTATTGAGTAAATCAAATATGACACCATATTCCTGTTTAACTTTTACAAGTTCTTGTTCATATTTTGAGATTTGACTTTTCAAAGACACGTTTTGATCATCCAGTTGCTCAAATTTTGGATTAAAATTGTTTGATTGCAACTGGTGGATTTTGTTTTGCAAAGCAAGTTCACAATTTTGACAATCTTTTTGACACCATTGAAGACGACGTTTTGCATTTGAAAGCTCGTTTAAGAGACGTTCGTTTTCAACTTTTAAAGACTCGATCTGAAGCACATTATCAGTATTCTCAACAGATACACCATTATCAACAGTATCAGCAGAGATATAATCAGATGCATATGACAAAGAATTCAATAACACAACATTATGGATATCAGCACAGATAATATCCTTCAAGAGTCGATCAACATCTTTTCTCAACATTTTCTTTTTACGTTTAGTATTAGAAATAGATGTTTCTGTTTTCTCGTAAACGACCTTCATCACTCCAAGTTCCTTATAAAAGTCCCGTTCCCAAGACAATGCACAATGTTTCAAATTTTTAACATTTGGTAAAAGATTTTTCTGAAAAATGTCTCTTTGTTCTCGCGCCAGAGGCGATTGAAAATGTTGAACTTTGATTTTAGAATGATATTCTATCTCATGTTGTAAAAGTTTGAGGTCAGCCATGAAAAGGTCAAAACATCTAAGAATTTTGTGATTTTCAGGTTTTGAATTTACTTCACAGATGGAAGGTAAAGGACCATAAATTTGTGCATAATCTGGTTGGGGATTAACATTAGAAGACTCAGACGTTTTTATGATAACCCTTGGTGTGTTAGAAGAATCCGTTGGTGTGACGAAAGTGACCGGTTTTGAATAATTAAAAGGTTTGTTGTAAACAACAGTTTCTAATTTTGATCGACTCTCGTCTTCTGTATCTAATTCCTCTTGACGATGATATTCAACAACACTCATAACAGAATTATCAATTTTATATTCTGCACTGGAAACTTCAGGATTTGGTTTGAATGCTTTGGTTGAAAGCTTAGGTTTGTAATCAGCAAGATTCGGTCCATATCCATTTGGATTGGGTTTTAAAGTAAACTTTTCAATAGCTGTGACCGACTCACCATGTTTGTAAACAACAGTTTTAAACTCTTTAAGTTTGTTTTGCAAGCCGATAATTTCTTCAAGATGATCATCTATTCATTTCGTTGAATGCTTTTTGTATGCAGAGAACTGTTTTTGACAAGTTAACAACTCTGCCTTAGCTTTGTGATTTTCCAAGGTGAGAGCGTTAATTTGCTTTTTATGTTCATGTTTCAGTTGTATTTCAGACAACAAAGCGTTCTTCGAAGCGGCTAGATCACGCATCTATCTCTCTAAATATTTTTCGTTTTGATGAGATTTAGCAAAGGCGGCTTCAAAACCTTTTTCACGTTTTTTTTGAGTTTTGAAAAAGTTGAGTTGCTTTTGTAAACATTCAAAATCCTTGGTTAACAGTGCATTTTTACTTTTTAAGTCCTGATTTACTGCACGACATTCTTCCACTATGGATTGTTGGTTTTTAAGCAACAGATCAACATCTGGACGAGGCAAAAGTTCGGTGTGTTCAACATGAGTCACAACATGATCATTATTTAGATCCTCAAGTATAACCACAGAGTCAATTTGATTATCAAGGGAAACCATAAGGTCATCTTGATCTTCAAATATAACTACGGGGTCTAGTTGAAAATCGTCGGAATGAGATATGGACAACTCATTTTGAACATTCTGAGCCTTGCCGGATTCAGATGTTGGCGGAGATATTAGATCAGAGATAAATACGGTTTGTTCGGGTACCTAAGACAAGCCATCAGTGTCATACACTGGGCCTGTGTCACTCATGTGTAACTCATGCATATTAGCCATCAACATAACAGCTCATTAGCCTGCAAGTCCTCCATATCATCATCTGAGTCTGCATCTGCCATAAAACTCTGTTCCTTATCTGTGAGAGTTCCACCAGCTTCATCCTTAAGAGCCAAAAGAAGAGCCTCCTTGTGATAAGCACTGCCCCTAGTCCTCGCCTTTGGGCATGCATTAGCCAGGTGTCCCTTCTCATTGCAATTGTAGCATCGAAGACCATTCAACCCATTCTGAGCATTTTCTTGTTCCACCACTTGAGCTCTGTTGTTATTCCTACCCATAGCATTAAACCCTTGACCACCGCCCATCTGATGACCAAAACCACGATTCTGAACTTCAACTCGTCCATTGTTCACAACAACCTGATTCCTTGTGTTTGATGAGGAACAAATGCGATTGTTGGATTTGTTTGTATAACGGCCAAAAGCATTAGCAATCATAACAAATCCTTGTTGCAATGCTTCGAACGGATCGGATTCCTCATTAGCTTGACTATAAAGTGCCTGATCATTGTTGTTGTTGTAAGGAACCAATTGATTATGTTGAGATTGCTGTGATTGATCATTTGGTGTGATAGTGGCAGTTGGTTGAGTTGCTGGTTGAGGAGGATAACTGTTTTGAGCATACAAGGCAAGTTGTTGATTTTCCGGATGTGAAGATGAAGCAATTTGAGCACGGAGAATCCTTTCCATATCAACTTCCTTTTGGTGAGGCTTCAAGTAATCGTACAACAATCCGTATGTAGAATGATGCATGTTCTTCGCTTGACAGAGAAAAATGACATACTTCTCCCATTCAGGACCAAGACTACTCAGGAACTTAGTATTAACTGCAATTCTTGGCATGATGATGTTGTGTTTATCCAAATCATTTATGATGACTGAGAATCGATGATGATAAGACTCTAGTGTCTCTCCAGGTTCAATCATGAAGTGTTCATAAGCCAAGTAAATTTTGGATTCCATATCCTCCTGATTGAGTGCAGATCCTTCCATAAGAAGATGAATATGTTCCCACATTGCCTTTGCAGTCTTTTGAGCATCAACACTTCGAAGAATTGGGTTTGGTAATCCTAAGAGGATATATTGCATTGCAAGATCATCAGCTTCATAGTGTAGAAGTTCTGATGCGTTCAAGTCTGCAACAATAGCAATGTTTGATTGTTCATCTCTTGGTGGATTAGCATTTGGATCTCCGGGTAACCTTCTTTAAGAACTTTCCATGTGGCTTCTTCAGAACACAAAACCTAAAGAACCTAATCACCCATTGATCGTAGTTTCCTGGAGTGAGCATTGGAGGTCTATCAAGTGATCCAGCCTCATGAATTGATTGTTGGCTGCTTAAAGCTTCACACATCTTTGCAAACCAAGTGGGTTCCTTCATAGTGTTCCTTGATGGATGTTGATTGAAATCGTTTGCTGCAAGTTGTGGAGTATGTTGTTGATAAATTTCTTGTTGTTGATTCCATTGTTGATGTTGTGGACTTAGTTGTTGTTGTCGTTGAGTATAAGTGTAAGGGAAATAGTTAGAGTATGGTGGTTGTGACATGTTGAAAACTTGTGTTGTTAAATGGATCTTTGTAGTCGAATGAACCTTTGTTGATGAAGTATCCTTAGGCGTAGAAATCACAATAAACCAAGTAGCACTTATGCATAAAAACACCAAAGTTACGCGTAACAGCAAGAGTTACGCGTAGTTTTAGCTTACGCGTAAGAAAGGAAAAAACACTAAAGTTATGCGTAAAACAAGAAGTTAGGCGTAGGATCATCTTATGCGTAAGACAAAGCTTAGGCGTAAGATAAATCTTATGCGTAGAAGTTTCTACGCGTAAGCTTATGCTTATGCGTAATTTTAGGGTTTTTGCCCAAGTGATCTTTTACACTATCACAGTGCAAAAGATATCCCAAGTCGACGTATTTTCAGGCTTATCCAAGCAAAAAAACACGGAGTAAACCACGAAAACTGAAGATCAAACCACGGAATTCTTATGCGTAAGATTAGGGTTTCGTTAGGCGTAGAACTACTTGTAAAAATGACTTTTGCCCAAAGATGTTTCTAAACCAGATTTTTTGTGATGAAATAGCTTCAATATCACCAAAATAACACAAAAGTGTGAAACTTGATGAACCAAAGCTTAAAACCACGTTACGCGTAGACAGAAACCCACGTACAAAACCAAGCTAGAAAACAATGATCCACGCGTAAAGTTTGAAACTTTTTTCCAAAAACAGTTATTTTAACACCTTAAAACGTTGAAAGTACAAGAATCTTGGATTAAAAAGTGTAAAAAATGTGTTTTTAAGCGAACCAAAGTATCACGTGTTGTTACGCGTAAGACCAAAACTCACATAAACAACAAACACGATTCACCCAACTATTTGGCGATTGATACCAATGATAGGTCACTAGTGTTACAACACAAGCACAATAGAAAGAGATAGAGAAGAGAAGAGATGCGGATGAACAATATCACACACAAACACACACGTTAGAATGAAGACAGTTACGTGTAGAGTTATGAGAGTGAAATGAATTGAACAACCAACCCTCAAGTGAGGGTTATTACAAGGTATTTATAGGAAGGGGAGCTAGGGCAACACTCCTACTCCTTTCCTTTTCTTAATGGACATGGGCCTAAGCTCATGGGCCTTCTACATAAGCTTAAGCTAATAACAAACATAAAGGCCTTCTACATAAGCTTAAGCTAGGGCAACCTGTCTTTGATACCACTGATAGGTCACTAGTTTTACAACACAAGCACAATAGAAAGAGATAGAGAAGAGAAGAGAGGCGAATGACCAATATCACACACAAATACACACGTTAGAATGAAGACAGTTACGCGTAGAGTTATGAGAGTGAAATGAATTGAACAACCAACCCTCAAGTGAGGGTTATTACAAGGTATTTATAGGAAGGGGAGCTAGGGCAACACTCCTACTCCCTTCCTTTCCTTAATGGACATGGGCCTAAGCTCATGGGCCTTCTACATAAGCTTAAGCTAATAACAAACATAAAGGCCATAATTAAGCTAACTATTACATATGAATCACTAACACTTGATATAGGTTTAGGAGTGATTCCAACAAAACAATAGTAGGTACGTTGTTAGACATGATTCCAGATTCTACGGGATTTTGCTATTCTTTGATTAAACCGGGAAATAGATTCTTTCACGGGATTTTACAAAATCAAAAGAACAACCGTAAAACGTAGCACAAAGAAGTGACAAGTCTCAATAGACAAGTCGCTAAACAGTCAACTCGCTTAGTATCAACTCGCTAAACAGTCAACTCGCTTAAAATACAAGTCGCTTAAAACTCAAGTCGCTTAAAGAAACAACTCGCTTAAAAACCCAAGTCGCATAAAGAGTCAACTCGCTAAATAGCCAAGTCGCATATAGAGACAACTCGCTTAACAACCAAGTCGCATAAACCAACTCGCTGCCAATACAACTCGCTTAATAGCCAAGTCGCTTTAAAACCCAAGTCGCTTAAACAGTCAACTCGCTTAATAGCCAAGTCGCATAAACCAACTCGCTTCCAATAACAAAGCAACTCGCTTCCAAGAAATGCAACACCGTGGCTCAACTCGCTTCGTACACTTTTAAAAAACAACCACTTTATCAATCAAAAACAACCAAACCACAATGATTCAAGCCTTCCAATTCAAAACCTAAACACATATGATGATCCTAAACACAAAAGTACAATCAAAATTCAAACTTTAACACTAGAAATTGACCAAATGATTCAAACTTTTCTTAACACTTATAACCCCAAAAACCTTATGAAATCTACCAAAACAAAGAGCATGAAAAATGAGTGATCAAACCATGGCTCTTGATACCAATTGTAACTTATAGGATTTCACAAACACATCAAACCATATTCATATGGGGCGTATACAAGTTTTAGAGAGAGAAAGTTTTAGAGAGAGAACGGGAAGAGAGTTGGGAACTATGTGAAACAAAAGAAAAATGGTATTGAAGCTCCAACCCTCTACCTTGGGAGGTAGAGGGTATTTATAGTTTTCTTACAAGACTCGCCTCCTATGGGCTGTGGATCAGGCATACAGTGGGTAAAGACCCGTCCGTCCTCCACGGTGTTACTTAACTAAATACTAACTAATATTAAATGACTACGACTACGAGCTTTCTAATGATTACATATACTTGAGGTGACCGACACTTTAATGACTGGATTTTCTAAATCCTAACAACCTGAGTCTGGTAGCTTTACACTCCTAGTTGAAAATCACCAACTCTTTGTCGAATGACTAAGCCCCTGATCCAAAGATTGACAGCAGCAGAGAGAGCCTTCTTCTCACGAACAGGTAGATAGTCAAGGTGTCCTTGGAGGTTCAGAAGATAGAGATCTTCAAAGTCATTTGGCAGCAAATGTTTGAAGTCATTTTATTCTATAACATAATCTTTCAAGTCAGCTCTTCTAAGAGCAATCTTCTTCAGATAATCATAGTCGTAGATTGAGAAGATCTCCATACTGATTACACTTAGAATACGCAGCTTGGATCGAACAGCTTTGCGTCTTTTTTCAGCACCATGTCTATCAATATAGAATTTCTTCTTCCTGAACCACCAATGAGAAATGCCATATGAGGCAGCAATGTCATACACTTGTTCTTTGTCTGTCCAGAATTGATCCGGTACCATCTGTTCAAGACCCTGATCTATGTAGGTTGCAGCTTTCATCTTAGAAATCAATAAAGCTGGTCTTCTTTCTGTAGTTCAAGCACATAGATAATCCAGGTCATGGTTGAAGAAGAACTCAGAATGAATAGAGCCTTGTCCAGGTTCACCACCGAGAGGAAGAGGGTTGATCACATCAAACCGATTGATTTCCTCACTGACTTAATCATTTAGCATTTTATGGCATTCTTCCATCTGATATTAGAGCTGATTAGCATCAGAGTGGAAGACTTTGACAATTTCAAACGCTGGGACTTCTAGATATTTAGGAGTGATTGATGAAATCCCCTTCTTCTCACAAAACTACTTCATAAAGATTCCCATATCCCCTGTGAAGTGAAGAAGAGAGTCTTCTGCTGGAGCTTCATAGTTAGAGATAATGGTTGTAGCCCAATTGTTGTCAGGGATTATCGAATCAGACTCGGGAATGGACCATGAAGGTTCAGGAGTTTGAGGTTTATCTTTAGTGAGCCAGCTTTGAGTCGTGTCCTTTGAAGGTGCAGCTCTAGACATTTTGATGCATTTACCCTTAATATACGCGTCCAACCAATCTTCTTCTTCTATAAATTTGGGGATGTGCTTGGTCGAAGCATCATCATCTTCTGATTCTGACTCTTGAGTAACGTAAGACTCTTCATTAAGCATTTGCTCTTCAGGAAGAGAGGAGATGGTTGGTGTAAAACTGGAGTCAACGGTGGTCCATGTTGTAGAAGTCTTTTGAGATCCTTGACCACTTGAAGTTCCGGTTTGATTCTGAGTATTTGGTGGAGGTGAAGGTGGGTTTGCCTTGTGAGTAGTGGCTGTACCAGAAGATCCACCAGCTCCAGATGTTCCTGCTTCACCAGTTGGAGGTGGAGGAGGCGGTGGAGACTTGGGGCTTCCAGACATTTCCTTTGATTCCATCAAAACAATCCTTCTTTTCTTCTTACCCTCCCTTTCACGTACATCCTCTAGAAACTGCTGATAATCATCATGCCTTATCGATTCTTCGAGTGCCTCATATAACTTCTTATGAGTGTTGTACAAGTGCTCTCTTGCGTCATACATTTTTTCTGAGAGAACTGACCTCATGTCATAGATTGGCAAGTCTTTAAATCGCTGAAGTAATGGAGCCTTCATTGCCCATTCAACTGCATCTTTTACTTCTGCTTCTATTGCATCAGTTACAACTTCATCGAAGTTAAGATTCTCCAACTTTTTGACACGACGATCAAGGATGTTGATGGATTTAGGCAGGTGCTTCTCAAGAGCTTCAATTCTGAAAAGCGCTTCTATGAGTAGTTGCTCTGAGGACTTAGCTGCAGGTGGTGAGGCTGGTGGTGTGACAACGTCACTGATTGTGACAACTGGTAATGGATCTTTCGCGGGTTCAGGTGGTGGAAGTGCGGTTGTTTGAGCAGGTTCGAGTGGAGGTGTGATTGATGGAGCTGTAGCAGATTTGGTGACAATTGGTGCAGACATCGGAGGGATGGTTGATGTGTCTTGCTGAATAGTGACTGAGAACATGGACTGAACTTCTTCCTTTTCATTAGTTTGCTTGTCCGACTCGATGTCTGAGGGTCAGTCCTTTAGGAATTGATCACCATAAGTAATGTCAGTATCAATGTTCTTCAGTGATGACAATGACCCTGTGGACATGTGAGTTTCTTCTAGGCGCCTGTGTTCTTCAGATCTTGGCTCAAGGATCTCTTGTGGGTTTTTCAGCAGTTCATTTTTTCATTCTTTTCTGATTGGGTGTCACTAGATGCAAGTGTGTCTTCCTGTATATCAGACACATCCTTTTCCATTCCCGTTGGTTCTTGAGCTGAAGATGATTCAATGCTTCTTTTCTTCAGCTCAAATTGGGTAGTAGTTTTTGGTGGTGGAGAAGAGATGGTCAGAAGCATATGAGCGGCTTGTTCTGCTTCTACGCCTGCAACCCCTTTACCTTTGTCTTGTGTTGTAGGTGTGGTTTGTCGTGGTGTATGCACTGGTCCTCGAATCACAACTCCTCCCACTGGTGGTCTCTAAGGCATGTTTAGACTATCCAGGCTTTGTTGAACTCCTTGTTGTAGTGCAGCCTCGTCTTCATCTATCAAACCCATCTCACTTTCTGGAACCTTGGTTCCTTCATCATTACCCTTACTAGTGTCTCTCCTTCTCCTTTTTGCTTTTGAGACGGAGAGTCATTAGATACTGAACTATCGGGTCTCTTCTTTTTCTTAGGTAGGCTTGAGTAGGTAGATTCTGATTGTTTTGATTTTGATTGTGCGGGAGTAGACTTAGGTGTGTCATCAGGTGTAGTGGCGGAGGCTTTCTTTACATATCTCTTGAAATAATCAGCTTTCTTGATTCTTTCTGTAAGCAAGGCTTCAGGAACAGGCATTCCAAAGATCTCCTTGTCATGTCCTTTGGCAATATATTTTATGTTGCCTAGGACGAATTCATCGTTGGCTTCATGCAGGGCTGACTCGCTTCGTTAGTTGAACTTGTAAGTCTGTTGCAGATGCTGGATAATGAGTTTAGAAAACCTGATGTTGGGAATCACTCGTTTGCCAAGGCCTTTTCTTCCTTTGACTTTATTCTGGGAGTTTAATCTATCATTGATGAATGTGTCTAAAGACAAGGTTAATTCTTCCCAAATAAGTTCAGCGAAGTCAATATTTTTCCCTTTGACCATCCCCCACAGAATTTGCATTATAGGAGCTCTCACTCTGTCCGTCCCTGATGTTTTACCTGTTAGGCATAAGTTGAGAATCGTTACAATTGATCTCCATGGTTGATATACTTCGGCATTGATGAGTGATGAAATCTTGGTTAGCCTTTCCGGGTACCCCAATTCATTGACAAAATCTAATATAACTTGAGTGGAGGGTGGAGTGACAAATTTGTTGGAAGGGTCTCTTGGCGTGATCTGAAGAGCATCCCTGAAAGTCTCAACGGAGATGTCATACCATTTATCTTCTAGCTTACATGAGTATGTAGCAGACATCTTATCCCATGTAACGGTATTTCAGAACTGTTGAAGATAAATGGAAGGAATTGTGCAACGCTTGGTTAAGGCACCAAAGAAGTTGGTGTCTTTCAAGATGTCGATTGCCAGTCGGTAAGTTGGATTTTGTTGGCCTCTATCCACATCTACATAGCAGTTGCTCTTAGCAATTGAAACCCATTCAGCACGTGGAAGTAATTCGTCATCAGTTAAAGTGACAGCTGGTGTAGTGGCAGCACGTATATCAGAGGATGTTGTGTCAGCCATTGAAATCTGATAATTACACATACAACAACAACAATATCTGGAAAATTTGTTAGGTTAAGACAAGGTTATCCATTATGACCAATTTGTAAACCCATATCATAAGCACTTGGACAGAAACATATAGTCTACTAAGAAAGCCGGATATGACAAATATGGAGACATATGATGCACATCTCAGAAAAAAAATGTAAACAGTATGCAGAGACTAATATGCGAGAGGACATCAATAAGTTAATACCACAAGTAAAAATTGACAACTCTCATTATTTAATTCGCATAAGACAAGTATGTCAACTCGCATGATGTAACTCGCAATGGAACAAAAATTTGAGCAACTCGCATACCTCAACACGTAAAGGTAACAATTAGTTATTAACTCGCATACTTCAAGAAGTATGAGGTAAGTCGCATAGGGCAACTCGCATCAATCAACTCGCATTGATAAAACAATGATCAACACGCATAAGACAAAGTCTGTTTTAACACGTATACATCAAAATATATGTGACAAGTCGCATATAGCAACTCGCATAAATTGTCAAGCAAGAGACAACACACATACACCAACAAGTAAAGCAGCTCGCATATACCCCACCATGAATAACTCGCATATAAGAATATCATAGAGCAACTCGCATATAAGCAACCAAAAGGAACGCGCTATTAAGAAAGTTGCAAGGCAACTCGCATATAAGCAACCATGGGCAACTCGCTCATAAGAACACTTTGAAGAAAGACCTAATTATTAAACACATATCTAACGCTCATGATAATTATAACACGGATAAGTCCCAAACCTAAAAGGGGTCATCATTCAAAGAACCAAAACATCAATCAAACACAAATCCTATAACCACATCATACGAGTCATATTTAAAACGCAACACGCATCAAGTAAATAATCAAAGTAAATCTTACAAACAACCCAACTCAGATCATAATACATACAACCCTACACAAAAACATCTAAGACCAATTTCAATTTCATTAATCAAGGAGATTCAAACCTAGTGTCAGTAACTTTAGATCGAGGTGAGTAAGATATGACAAAATCTGCACGATGGGTTAAGATTAGAGATGGTTCAAGAACAAATCATGATAGAGATATGATAAGTAAGATACCACACAATCACAATTTGTTAACTCGCTTGGATGAGAGTTGAGAGAGAATGCAGTGAAAAATGCTTTAACCAAGTGAGTATGTGGTTTGACCAAGGGACAACACACACACTTAAGTATACAGGTTTAGCGAGTTGACACTTTAAGTCCCTATACATTGCAACTCGCATTATTAAGCTAGAGAGTCAACACGCATACGTCAAGTTGAAACCTTATACTAGCAACTCGCATAATTAAACAGAAATGACAACTCGCATGCATCAAGTAGTTTATCAACTTGCATTTTGATAACTCGCATTTACCATATTAGCAACTCGCATATTAAAAAAAAAACTTCACAAATTGCTTAACTTAAGAGACAAGCATATCAGTTCAGAATGTATAAAGTTTAGCAACTCAAGTCACACCAAGTGTTATAACTGTACATAGCATGCAACAACCAGGCCACACAATCAAGAACGCAGACACATGCAACAAGTACTAGTCATATGAAGAAGCACAATTCTCCCCCTCAATCAATGATACGGGTGAGAAACTAATCATTGATTGATTCAGTTACTTTGCAGTGGGTCTTAGTCAACTTAAGTTTGTGATTATTCAGACGAGTAACAATAAAAAAATTTAAAGACTCTGTTCGAACTTCATCTAAAGCCCCGTGTCATTGTTGAATGATATTTATAGGACCGCGGATGTTATCCATGACAAAAAATTTTAAAACGAGTGTAATAATTAATTAATTAATTAAAAGAAGTTTTTTTTTTTTTTTTTTTTTTTTTTTTTTTTTTTTTTTTTTTTTTTTTTTTTTTTGAAAAATGTAGAAACTTTTGTACAATAATTCATGAGAACGAGTCCTGAAAAAAGGTGATCAGGAGTCAGAGTATGAGGTACATAAATTCTGACAAGCTACAATTCCTGAGTGAGCAGTCTTCATTTCTGTTGGAAACCAGGTCATGATGTTCATGATTGAATTGAGCATTGTACCTGAAAAAGACTGAGGATACTTTGCACTAATAGCACATGTAGTATTGCAAATAGGTGGGTTAGTGACAGGTGTATCCTCATTTTTGGATGTTGTACGGTCAAGTCCAATATTCTTGAAGATTTTACCTGTGGGCATCCACTTAAGACAAGATCTAGGTGAGTAAGTCCGTTTGGATCCTGTGAACTTAAATAATCTACCAATAGGAATCCACTTAAAACAACTGCTAGCAGAGTTAGATGAAACATTTCCCTGCTCTGAACATTGGTCCTTTTGCAATTAATTTGTTTCTTAGGGGATTCCTCAGCCATTTGATGCTTTTTATATGGACTAGATGATCTCCTTATATTCCTGATCTTAGAGCTTTGAACATTAAGCTGGGGATTGTTATTCATCATATCGAAATGAATTAGTGAAGTGACTGGTTTAGACAAAACTATATTCTCATCAACTTGGAAGGCAAGCTTAGATTTCGATGATTTAAATCTTTCTGTTTTAAATGCATTGGGCTGCCTAACTACAGCTCGTTCTGTATTATTAAGTACAATTGGCTTACCCAAGGTCGATGGTTTTGCAAACTTAGTGTTCACTCTATTTCCAATAGTTTTCCTAAGCTTATTTTTTAAGGCAAAAATGGTGAAGCTCTTATCCTGAATTTGGGTTTTGAGGGCATCAATGTCTGCCAACAAGGAGTTAGTTTGATCTAACAGCTTGGAGTTGTTCTCTAATAAGTTCTTTCTCAAGGACTCATTTTCCCTTAATAGCTTGGTCACACATAACGCTAATTCATCATTCCTAGATTTAATCAGATCACTCACCTCATAGTTAAGATTGTTCATCCCTTTATTACATTTCTTATGTAGATCTGAGAGTTGTATTTTCATATTACATATGGTTGAGTCTTTGTCCTGAATCTGGGTTTTTAACTGGTTAATTTCAAAAAATTCTCGAAATTCCGGGAATTCCGGATTTATGCAAGGTTTTTTAGCAAGAAAACTTTCTTCCTTTTGTTGTATTGCAATTTCTAAGGAAATGCAGTGTTTTTCGAGAATTGAGTATTTGTTAGAAAGTTCATCAAAAACCCTTTTTTCAACCATTTCATTAGTTTTAAAAATTCTAGACTCAGTATCAACCAGGGAACATTCATCCGAATCATGTTCAGCCTTAAGATTAGTTTGTATAGGAAGAATAGCAGATGCATTATGTTGAGCAGTTAAGGGTACCTCATCAGATGACACCAGTTCATCCACTGATTTGACATGTGAATCCACATCAGGAGTTACCGAACTGCTAGTTACTTTATTCTTTGTTGTATCTAATATTCTGCATTCAGCAACACCCGTTCTTTCAACTGAAATATTACCCGACATTTCACCACTATCTCCTGATTGCACTTGACACTCATTCACGAAATCATCCTTTTAAGCAACTTCCTCAATGTACTTTTCCACATTATCCATTAGTCGGATAAATATATCGATAAACTCCTGAATTTCCATTCCAGTATGTTTCTTGAAGGAAATACCAGTTGAGTGTTGATCGAAGTCTGCAGAATATTCCCCATTGATAAATGGCCGGAATTGGTTGTGGATTACCTGAAGTGCAGCATTGGAATCATCTTTTAGTACCTTCTTTTTGGTAAGTTGAAGCTTCAGTAATTCTAAGTTTGTCAGCAAGGTTCTCGTCAATGTAGGTAAGTCTTGACAGAAAAGAGCACAACACATTCGATCCACAGTTGTGGATAAGAGCTGTAAGAGATAAGAGTGAAGTAGTTTATAGGGCTCAAGGTTGCATTCCATTAGTAAGGCATTTTGCAGCATAAACTGGTGTAATTTCTTTGGATTTGACTCAAGGTACGAAGTGTTTTGATCATCATTGATTGAATCTGTTAAGGTTAAGCTTTATGAGTAGTACGTACTTTGTCTGCCGTCCACTGAGTCATATAGTTTGAGCAAATTGGAAATTAATGTGTAGGATCGTGAATATTATTTTGTTTGATGATTCGGGTGGTCTAGGACAATGATTAAATAAGAAAGCCATTAGAGAGATGAAGAGAGTAGAGAGGAGGTTCTTGAAAGAGAGTTGCTTTAGAAAATGAAAGGTTAGATTCAAAGAAGCCACACCCCTTCCATGGATGGAAGGGGTATTTATACTTACAAACAACACGACCTCCTATCGGCCTGTGGATCAGGTATACAGTGGGTAAAGACCCGTCCTTCCTCCACGGTGTTACTCTAAACTATTCTACGCTACTGACTAACTAATTAACTATTAAATAACGTAAACAATGACAAATCTACGAGCTAACATATGCTAGACCATTATTGGGGTGACCGACACTTTAACATGGACTTTCCAATTCCTAACAATCTCCCCCTAAGGGAGGTCACCCCATGAAATACATTTTGCTTCCTAGCATTCTATCTTTGACTTCGTTCTTAAGTTCGTAGACTTGAATTCTTCATTTCCGCAATCTTTGTGCATTAGTAGCGATTCTTTAAAGTCCGTATAATTTGTACTTTTAGTGGAGGCCTTTAACTGATCCACATCTTTGATGATCTTCGAGCTTTCATTGAGATCATCAGCCATATCAAATCTCTCTGGATCATCCATAGTAGTGTTGCCTTCATGTGATGTTGTGACTTTAGGACCGACATGCTCACACTTTTGAATCATGACATCTTTCCATTAGAGTAGCGGAAGCTTTACTGGTCCATGATATTTGCAGCAGCGTAGCAGAAGCATAGTATAAAAATATCAGAACCAGGTTATGTAGATATGCACCAGTCATGATTTCTTCAATTAAGTCTGGATTCTGTGAGCATGCGGCTTTGGATTGACTCCTCAATTATGATCAGCTGCAACCGTCCAAATGTACCTGCAAACAACAGTTAGCAATAAAACACACGAAAGTATCTTTGATCACTTTCGTTGAATTGAGGTACACGGCCCACGGTTCCCCGTTGATCAGTACAAGTACTGCCTGTGATCAGGTAGGATTCCTAAGAATCTCCTTGACAGGGTTTCGCAGCTGTTCTAGCTGTTCTCAAACCGAAACGTCTCAAAGAAGACAACACAGAGTGAGTGAACCAGCGAATTGAGATTCACTGATTGATAAAAAATTATTTGAAAAACAATCGCGTATTGCTTAGAAGAAAGAGTTTTGCAATACGATGAAGTTTTTATGAGAAATATCAATTTTCAATCAAAAATACTTTTTGTATTTAAAAGAATACACATTCGATGTGCTAGAGAAAAGAAGATTTGCACATCGAACGGTTTTTCCAAAAGTATTTTTTCAATCAGAGATACTTTTTGAGTTTGAAATATGAATACCCATTCGACGTGCTAGAGAAAAGAAGGCTTGCACATCGAACGGTTTTTCCAAAAGTATTCGTCAATTCCAATCCTGGACCAAGGTTGATTCAAGATTGAATCTCCCCATTGTTTCTATCCAGTTGTCACAAGTTAGATCTTTTAGAAAAGATCTCACATGTCACCACCAAGAGCTTGTATGATGTTGGCTCTAGAAGGATTTCCATCTTCATTGTGAATATTATTACATATCACTCGGATGTTCTAGCAATACCACAAGGATAAGGCGTAGGACTCTTAATATATTCTTACTTTCCACATTGTGTGAAACAGCAAGTCTTCATTAATATAGTGTCCTAACGAGATATTGTGGATGATCTCTTGGCTCTAGACTCAATTGTGCACATTTGGTTCCTATGCCGGATACTAGGGAGAGGGTCTCCTTCTTCAATATCAACAATCTCTAAGAGAAAGTCGATAGATAATTTCGGTTCCCCGTGAGAATGAAACAAGCCCTTTTAAGAGGAACTTGAGTAGCTTGGGATGTTGTAGTGCAGTGCGTCACTGGGTCCATGACATCTTGTCTTCAATACCGGCGTTACCTTAGTAAACACCAGTAGCATATGTATTGAACCCGATTACTGCCCTAAGGTTGAATTAATGGAGGGCTATTTCTTTTCACCCTTTTTCACATTCAATTTTTTTTTTCATTCTTCAACCCCTTCAGTGCTTACCGAGACTTCATAACTAGAACCTTGTTGGGTTTATTCCAGTACCAGCTCTGTCTTAGTCGGCACTCTTCCCATATCTCACTTTTCTCTTTTTTTCCTTATACCTAAGGACTCTACACTATCTAGTGGATTGTCCCTGGGTAGATCCCTCCGGTTCTGGCGGATCGTGGGAACTAATACCTAACCTCACCATCCTTATGACTCCATGCGTAAAGTAAAATGGTCGGTCTTTTGGTACAGTTCATTTTTCCATGAAACCAATTGAAAAATCATTTGGAAAAACAATCAAGGTACTTGTGATACGAGATCAAAGCATTTAGTACCTTAATAGTTTTGATCATTTAGAAAACCTCCCCCTCAACATGTGCATATGATTTAGAAATTGTTTAGCACATGGAGGCAAGAGGACTTTGAAATATTTTCTTTGATCACAATTTTCATAGAAAAAGCCATTGATTTTCTTGGTAAATTCTCCCCCTCAAAATGTGCGTAAGATATTTTAAAACATTTTTATCACATAGAGGCAAGAGTTCTTTTGATGTACATCCACGATCACAAAATCCATTAAGAAAACCATTTGCTCCCCCTCAATATGTGCTTCGAGATTCGAAAGAGTTTAGCACATATGAGAGAGTAGCCTACACATTCGAATCCAAACGATCACCTTTTATCAGATTTCATTATTAAATCACAAATTCTCCCCCGATCAAAAATATCAAACCCTTTGAGATTTTGGATCTCAAGTGATTTAATCAGGTTTGGAAAACATGAGAGAATATGTGGCCAGGTTTAAATACTCATCTTGTTTTTGGATAAATCCTCCTCCTCAACATGTGCATTGTGTATTTGAAATCGTTTGGCACATGGAGGCAGGAGTGCCTTTAAAGGACTAAAACCAATTCCATTTAAACAGATTTGAGATTTAAATCACGATCTCTCCCCCGATCAAAAATATCAAACCATTTGAGATTTGTGATCCCATCTGATTTAAATCATTTAGAAAAGTTTTAGGGAAAGACGTGGCAAATTTAATTTTGAAAAATGACAGATAGGAACAGATTTAGACATTAAAGATTGTTAGTGTCAGGTATGATAGTTTTAAGAGAGCTTTTAAGTAAAACAAAACAATTTCACAATCAAACAAGAACAGAAAAAATTTCATTTTGAAAGACCTTGATTCAAAAGAAAAGTCATACCATGACATAACATTAAATCTTTAGATCACCACTTATTATCGTACAAAACGGAACTTTTGTGAAGAAATATCATTTGAAAATATTTTATTTTAAATCACTCTCCCCCTCAATCGATGACCGAAGTCGATAATTGAGTGACATAGGTTTTGATAACAAGAAGTCTGGTGATTTTCAAAATTTAGTCCAATTTATTTTCAAAACAATATTTTTCCATTTTCAAAACAATTTTAAACAAAGTTTTAGAAAAATGGTGTCCTGCACAAAGATACGTTAGGTGGTTGAGAAGCTTCTGTTGTTGTTGCTGGAGGGCTTGGAAGAAAAACCGTCTACTGATGCAGTGAGACTTCTTACGTTGCATTTTAATGCCAACTGAGGTCAAATTAAGCTCTGTTTCTTCATTTCTTGATGAAGAAAACCATCTGCTGATGCAGTGAGACCTCTAACATTGCATTCATGCCAACTCTCCACAGAAGTCCAATTAAGCTCCGTTTCTTCATTTGTCAACCCAAGATATAGTTACCCTTTCCTTTCGGCATCCAATCATCTTCAATTGTGGGATCCGGATCGGGAACATTATTATATACCAATATACCTGCATACGTTAGTGAACACACACACACACAGATATATGGTGGTCGACATCACCCAAACAACAATCGACTAATAAAAGTCAATGTAACATATCAATCAGATTATATAAATGTATGGGAATAATGTGTACATCAAACTCTAATCATCTAATCCTAGCAATCATATCCTAGGCACCTAGTCCTTCAACATAGGTTAACATCATTTTTAATTAAGCATATAGGATAATTAAGAAAGCCCGTTATATGATGTAAATTTGAAAACATTTGTGAAGATCAAACTCTAATCATCTAATCCTAGCAATCATATCCTAGGCACCTAGTCCTTCAACATAGGTTAACATCATTTTTAATTAAGCATATAGGATAATTAAGAAAGCCCCGTTAGATGATGTAAATTTGAAAACATTCTCCCCCTCAATCCATGACTTATTTTACTGAAAAGTTTAAAAGCGCTGAAGTCATTGATTGAGTTTTCAATTATTATAAAAACTCTGATTCTGATTGATTTCTCAAGCAACTCATTACCACCATTTTTGAAAACAACAAATATTTTTCTAAAGAATTTTAGACGGAAAAATATTTGAGTAGGAACAGCAGTCCTTCGACATACTTTCCTCATTTTGTTTTAGGATAAGTGCACGAAAAATTTGAACAAATGGTTTAGCGCATCACTTTCCTTTCTTTAAGAGCGGGTTGCTATCAGAAATAATAGCAAGCCATATCTTTAAGCACGGGTTACAGTCTGAAATAACTGCAAGCCATTAGTTTAAGCACGGGTTGCAGTCTGAAGTAACTGCAAGCCATTTGATTTGTGACATGTTTTGAAAAGAATATTTACACCTCCCGCTCGAACTTCATCTATGGTCCCGTGACATTATTGAATGACATTTCTAAGACCGTAGATGTTATCGATACCAGAAGACATGTCTTAGAAAAACAATATTTTTGGTTTTTTTCAAATTTTCTGATTTTTATGGGTTTTTGTTGGATTTATATTTTTCTATTTTCTTTTTGTTGGTTTTATATTTTTGTATTTTGCTTTTTGAATAAATATATACAAAGATAGAGAAGATGATATAGTTAAAGAAGATGATGATACGAGTACCAAGATAAGGATATCGAGCAGCACGTCGTAGAAGATAGAAGTCATCAACTCTTAAACATTCACCACCAAAGCTTCCAGGGCTCTTGAATCGAAGAAAGAAATTGAACCATCTGAAAGTGAGACTTTGGCAGCTTCCCCCCAAACCGAAAATCCATTAGATGAGCAGATTCGAAGCTCTATTTCAAGCTTGCCTTAGCCAGGTGCACAGAGAAGCACACCATTATCATAAATCCCGCTGCTCCTTTTAAGAACGATAATCGAGATTCTCCGTTCGGGGTTATATCATCAACAAGAACAGCAACGTATCATCCCACTCATAAATAATCTTCTCAAATTTCATAACCACTGAAGTCTGACGCAATCTATTCCAAAAGGTGTCAAGAGAACACTTCCCCCCGAGTAGTTGAAATGATGCAACCCGTCTCTTAGAATAATGCTCAAGAAATCTCCCGAATACACATCATGAGGGTAATGAAGAACACCTCCCCTATGTTCACATCTTTCGTCCCTGATGAATGTGTATGAAGCTCAAGAATCTGAAGTACACCAATATCCAAGAACTCTCCTGAATACACATCATGAGGGTAATGAAAAACACCTCCCCTATGTTCACATCTTTCATCTCTGATGAATGTGTATGAAGCTCAAGAATCCGAAGTACACACATTCCCAGCGAGAGAATAACTGATAACACCTCCCTCATGTTACACATTTATCTTCCCTGAATATGTCGTACTTGTATACCTCATTTATCTTCAGAAACGTTCACTAACATCACTTCCCCCACGTAGTTGGAATAATAACACTAAACGACTTGATGAGTAAAACCTTGAGTTTCTCTGCGGTCATGACATTTGTTTTCCCGGGATGTCTTCAATCACTTAGAAGAATTAAGTTCATCAAGTTTACTCGCCATGAGTCAAACCTTGAGTTTCTCTGCGGTAATAACATTTGTCTTCCCGGGATATCTTCAATTACTTAGAAGTATTAAGTTCATCAAGTTTACTCGCGTTTAGATGCGTGTCTCCTTCCCCCTTGCTGGTTTTGACACTTCAGAATTAGCAACACCTTATAAGCTCGTATACTAGAAATTTGTTGAGAAGAACACTTGAACTCTTGTGAGAATCAACTTGCTGAAGTACATTGTGAGCAAATCTAATTAGGGATTAAATTCGACTTTTCACTCTCCCCCAATTAGTGCTCTCCCCTAAATCGAAAATCTGTTTGATAAATGCCCAGATTAAGAAGAAGTCTTTAGATCGTTAAATGCAAATCGTCTTTAGTCTTCTAACATGTATCAGAAAATGTAGAACAGACGGTCGTGTGTAGTGTAGTATTCGGTAAAATCGAGGTCATCCCAAGAGCTATGTATGCGAATTTTAACTAAGTCTAGGTGTCACAGATTTTAATTGGTTTTGAGGTCGAAATGATTAACTACTAAAGATAAGAAAATAAAATAAAGAAAGCAATAAAAGGCGAGGGTTGTGATCAATAGAGGAGAAGTGTCCTAACCTAGTTACTCATCCTATCAAGTTAAGTTTATGTTTAATTACTTCCAATTGCTTCAAGTGGGGGTAAAAGTCGCTAGGACAACATTTGGTCAGTTCGTCGTAACCTATCAGCAAAGGCTTTCCATGGAGAACAAGCCACTGCCCTTGTAAGTCCAGTTGTTTTTAGTCCCCTAAGAAAGTCATTAAGTTCCGCTACATGCAAGATTCATAACAATGAGTGCCCTGGAGCTAGCATCGTAAACACTCATCCCAAACTTCTTAAGTTCATCCAAACGGTAGGTGATCAGTTGGTCAAATCGCACAAGCGAACAAGGGTCGTTAGTTGGTCAATTCTTACCCTTCCCATCTCAGTCTACCTACTTAGGGTCAGTTGGTCATATCTCCTAAGTAACTAGCCACTACCGCCATTCAAAATTACCGAAACAAGGGTAGCTACCAACAAACTATGCATGCATACACTAGAAACAATTATACGGAAGCAATGTAAACATAAACAAAACAATCAAGGAATCATAACTAGGCTAGCACCAGAGTTTCTTAGCCGCTCATATTAACTAAAACAATCGATTCAATGTTTAACATATCGAAATACATGAATTAAAAGTAAAGAAATGATAAATTGCTAATGCTTATCGTAGGGGAGTGATTTCTCCCTTGGAGATGGCTCCGTATGCTCCTCAAGATCTGCCTTCAACCTTCTACCCATGTTCTCTGATTTGGTGTGTGGAGTGAATGAATAGAAATGCTGGAATTTGGGCGGTATTTATAGGCCAGATCTGGTTACGGAGTAACTTAAGTTAAGAGTTACGCCGTAACATCCATTTCTTCGTATTTTGCTCTGGAAAAGATGGTTACGCTGTAACATCAGGAATGAGTTACGCCGTATCTTCAATAAATCATGGTTACGCCGTATTTGTGGAATGAGTTACGGCGTAGCTTGCAGCGGCGTGGAACATCATTTGACCTAATTAGTTACGACTTATTCCTATGAGGAAGTTACGCCGAAATCTTCAGTTTAGTTGGTTTTCTGATCCACGCTTCTGTTACGTCGTAATGTGAGAGAAGAGTTACGCCGTTACATCTTCAAAATAGGCATACTATCATATATCTTCAATAAACTCTCCAAATTCGCGTCTCATTAGCTCCAATGCTCGTAATTTACCTGAAAGTGAAATATAGATGAAAACAAGCGTAAATCCATATAAATGATATAAAATACGAGCATTATCGGGGGAAATTAACACTTAATATTCAGGGTTGTTTGATGTTATCAAATATCCCCCCACTTGAACTCTAGTTGCCCTCAAGTAGACCTTATTAGATAAATTCCTAAAAAGATATCTCCCATTACCTGGAAAATATAAGTTTACAAATCTCTTATGCTAGAATAAAACAAAGCCGAACACCTCACGAAATGGGAACAAAACACTCAAATCTCACAACCAATCTAAGTGTCAATTTCGGGGTGATCACTCAACGCACAGTCATAGCATGTATAAGCATGGGATAAAATTGGTGTAAAGATTGCTCGCTGCATCACCTAGACACGCTTGATGACTAAAGGGTAGGATAAGACATGGGATAAAACTGGTGCAAAATAAAATCAAGCAAATAGTCTAAATCTATAACCAAGTCATCACCACTTACCATTCATCCAAAGTTCAAGTTTCGAAGTCAAGAAACCGAATCATAATAATACCAGGTAGATGTGCCATTAGAGGACGTCATGATGGGCACATTATCAACTCCATTCTTCAAATGTGACCGAGGTGGCCTCCTCAATACTAAATCTATAATAAGCTCATAACATAGTGCTTATAACTTCGCACTTTACAATCAAATAAATAACAATAACTATATATATATATATATATATATATATATATATATATATTTTCCGAATCACTTTTTTTTTTAATCATAACTACTAAACATAACATCTCCCCACTTGAGATGAACAATATGAGAATTTGGGGGGTCTTCAATGGTCTTTAAGAGTATGTCGTCGATGAAAGCGTGATTCCCGAACCTTTCCACTTGAACCTTGAACTTAGGCAAACAATGACTTACCAATTACAAATAAATACTACAGGGTAGGCTAAGGTATATGGGTGTAACGAAATAATATGTTGGGTGAACAAAATGAAAGGAATGGCTTATATGGGTGTATCTAGGGGTATCTTGCACTAAAGGTGATTGCAACAAAAGGGTTTAACATGGGGGTCGAAAAGTCGAGGTGACTAATCGATAGACACACAATGATAGGCTATTTGGTTGATAATCCTATAATATTGCCTTCTTAAACTGAAAAGTCCAAATACATCGAGCTAACTCAACATACCTCGTCTATGGTCTCGAAATGATGCAAAGGCCAAGTTTTAAAGTTTAAAAGCTACCGTCACACTCATAATTTGGTGGATTTGGGGTAAATAATTAGAAACGGATAAGGCTAATCTCACCATATAATATCAAGGGTTATAATGTGGTCGGCTAATGTCTAATCTAGTTAGGTTAAGAAAAACATGTCAAAATTTTAAAAATGGCATAATTTTTCATAATAAACTAGAAAAATGAGGGCAAAATAAAGTTCAAGAGACAATTCTACTCCCGTCCCCCCACTTGAAATGTACAAAGTCCCTTTTGTACTAAGCGTTAAATAAAGGTGAAGAGAAACGTAGAATTAGAGCAAGAACTTCCCTGAAATTTGCTCCAAAAAGAAAGAAGGCTCACGAAAAGAATCGTGCCTTCGCAAAATCATCGACGAGCAAACTTCAATCCCTGAAATCACACTACCGACAAGCATAATTCTAAAAAAGAAAAAGAAAAATGAAAAGAAACCTAACTCACTTTCTTAGGAATCACGGTTGTCCCGAATGGACGAGTGTAGTCTCGTGAGGGCTTACAGGGAACATACCCACAAAGTTCATTTAAAAACTAATACAAGGTTATTGTGTTTAAAAAGGAAGAAGTGTTACAGAGGATAGTTACATCGTAACTCCTAGAAGGAGTTACACCATAATTAGTGCAAAACCTGGCAGATGCTACAAGAGTGTAGCTACGGCGTAACCATTGCATGGGATTACGCCATAATTGGTAATGCTCTAAGAAGAACTACTGCAAAAAGTATGTTACGGCATAACCATAAGAATGAGTTACGCCATAACTGTGGACAGATCAGGTCCCCGTTTAGCATGCTGCAGCAACTTTTCTTCGTTTTCCTGCAAAAATGGTAAAAAACAAAAAACCCAATAGAAATGGAAATAAAACAAATGAAAGGGATAATTCGGGTTGTCTCCCGAAAGAGCACTTTTCTTTATTTACGAGTCTTTAAGTTAGACTCAAAGCCTCGGGGCTTTATGGCGGCCTTTGGACTAGGCCAAATTCCTCCATATCCTTCATCAAGTTATGTCTGACCCAGGAAACATTTGTAGCGGTGCGGAGATATTCCTTGGTCTCGATCTTCCGAATTTTGCAAAACTTTTCGTCCGGCCCCAAGTGGTATCTAGTAAACTCATATTTTTCAGCTACAATCGGTGGCGGCCTCTTATATTGAATGCCAAGAAGTTTGCACCTTGTTTGCTCATACGCTTCATCGTTGGGGTCAGTGAAACCATCTTCACCTTGTAGTTCAAGGTAATCCAAAATCCCTTCTATATCATCATCGTCGGACTCGGTACCTTTAAACCATTTATTGTTGAGTAAATCTTCCACAAGCACCCGTTTGCATTCCTCTTTCTCATTTCTCGTCGAATCTTTGGTATCTTCATCCGTTACTTCACTTATGTCGTTTGGAACTTCTTCGCTCGGGTCTTCTTTAATCATACACCCTTTCCAGATCTTCTCCTTAGTTAAAGCATCTGCCTTTCCATATTTGATTTTGACCCAATTGTCGAACCCCAAATTGTCTAGCCAAGGCAACTCTGTTCTTTCAGCATCATTGGTTGAGTTCCATAAGAATTCATCTTCCCCAACTCTTTCATACTGCTTCCCCCCGTTACATTCATCATCAAAAGGGATGCAAGATGCCCAAAAAACTTCGCCAGGGGTTTTTATTTTCTCACACCAATGACTTTGAGCTCCTTAGTCATCGATGTTGCTTGAAGGAACACCTTTGCAGGCAGTCTCATCGTTGATTGGTTTTACAGACTTTCCTTGAAGAATATGTTTTTCATATGTGAGCTTCAAATTTCTTAACAAAACTTTATTAATGATTGCATCCCCGAACCTCACAGAATACCAATCACTGAAAGATAGGTTTTTGAAATCAACGTCATGTCTTTCTAATTCATGAGGGCATATCCATACTTCGTCCTTCATATTGTCACCCCCGTTACAATACTCACGAAAGGGATTACATGTTGGCCATGCTCGTGTGGTCCCATCTTCTGTGATCATTAAAGGATTGCAGCAGTGCTTGATGGGTGGTTCCTCCTCTTCATCTATTGAGAATTTAGCTAATCTTTCTTCATCATTAAGTGCAGTCCACATGTATCTGTTATCATTAACCCTTTCCTTATCGACCCCTCCATCGCAGATTTTGTTCCGAGGATCGCATGAAGCCCATAGATCATACCACTTTCCATTATCAATTGCCATAGCCTTACACCAATGATTCTTCCTTTTAGATTCGTCTAAGTTGGGAAACTTGTCAGACCTCGTATCTTACGCCGTAACTCTGATGTTTGGTTATGGCGTAATTCTCTTCTGTTATTAGCATCATTATCTTTATTTAAGTTAGACTCATCGGTGGATTTGTCATTCTCAGAAAACACGGCCTTACATGTTGTTGATTTGTTCTTTTGTTCCTCATTTATTCTTTGCACTTCGTCGCCAAGCTTCCCAATCATGGTTTCCAAGTTTTTCATAGATTCCTCATGGCTAGAAAGGCTTTTGTTTGTATTATCTTGGAAGTTTTTCACCATTCTTCTTGCTCCTTGTGTCACTTAGTTGAATCGTCGAGGTACTTGTTGATTGTTTCCTCCAAGTTAGCTCTTTTTTCACCAAAATTTCCATGATCATAATATGGGGGAGGTCCTCCATGATAACCATTACCGTTTCTATGATTCCCTTGAAACGATCAATTTTCACCATACTTAACTTCTTCAACCTTGCTGTCTTCCTCAATGAAAGGACAATTCTTGGTGAGATGTCCTCCTCCACAGCTTTCACAACCTACTTGGATGGCCTAAACACATTCTCTGAGCTTGAGCATGTCCCGACCAAGATTTTCTAGCTTGTTAGTGATGGCGGCAATTCCATCAAGGTTTTCGCCTAGATTTCTCATGCTTCCTCCATCGTGCCATTTTTGGGAATGATCGGCCATTTTTTGGATGGCTTCAATGGCAAGAGTAGGGGTCATGCTCGGAATTGGTCCTTGGTAGTCCAGCATCTGTCTTGTAGTTACGTTGATACCTTTGTAAAACATGTTGACCTTTTGTTGGCTGTTCAGGTCATGAGTCGGACACTTGTAGAGGAGATCGTTGTATCTATCCCAGGCTCGATACAACGTTTCATCGTCATCTTGCTTGAAATTATGGATCTCCATGAGCTGATTAGATATCTTTGACGGAGGACAATATCTTTGGATGAAGTGCTTTTTTAGTAGCGCCTATGTATCAACGGCCCCGACGGGCAATCTTTCTATCCATCTTCTTGCTCCCCCAGTAAGAGTCATGGGGAACACTCGTAGCATAACAGTGTCATGAGACACACCAGGAATGTTGAAAAGGCTTGTGATGTACAAGACATTCTCAACGTGCTCATACACATCTTCGTCCCTGTTTCCTGAAAAAGGGTTAGAACGAAGCTCCCTCATAAACTGGTCTTTAATCTCGAAACAGACATTAGCTCCAATCGCTGGTCTTACGAGCCCCGGCCCTAGTTCTTCTCTTGTCAATGCCAAATATTCCTCAAGAGTGAGGTCATCAATATTGACAACTTCCATGGTACCTGAAACTTGAAAAAGATCGTGAGAAATTGTGAAAATTTAAAACAAAACAAAAATGAAAGAATTAACGAAAATCCTAATATAACTCCCCGGCAGCGGCGCCAAAAACTTGATGCAGGTTTTACTAACCAGGTTTTAATATTTATAAAGTCTCGTTATACCTATGGTCAACCCTAATGCACTAACGGGCAGTATACCCGGTCGTGTGTAGTGTAGTATTCGGTAAAATCGAGGTTGTCCCAAGAGCTATGTGTGCGGATTTTAACTAAGTCTAGGTGTCACAGATTTTAATTGGTTTTGTGGTCGAAATGATTAACTACTAAAGACAAGAAAATAAAATAAAGAAATCAATAAAAGGTGAGGGTTGTGATCAATAGAGGAGAAGTGTGCTAACCTAGTTACTCATCCTATCAAGTTAAGTTTACGTTTAATTACTTCCAATTGCTTCAAGTGGGGGTAAAAGTCGCTAGGACAACATTTGGTCAGTTCGTCCTAACCTATCAGCAAAGGCTTCCACCGGAGAACAAGCTACTACCCTTGTAAGTCCAGTTGTTTTTAGTCCCCTAAGCCAAGTCATTAAGTTCCGCTACATGCAAGATTCATAACAATGAGTACCCAGGCGCTAGCATCTTAAACACACATCCTTAACTTCTTAAGTTCATCCAAATGGTAGGTGATCAGTTGGTCAAATCGCACAAGCGAAGAAGGGTCGTCAGTTGGTCAATTCTTACCCTTCCCACTCAGTCTACCTACTTAGGGTCAGTTGGTCATATCTCCTAAGTAACTAGCCACTACCGTCATTCAAAACTACCGAAACAAGGGTAGCTACCAACAAACTATGCATGCATACACTAGAAACAATTATACGGAAGCAATGTAAACATAAACAAAATAATCAAGGAATCATAACTAGGCTAGCACCAGAGATTCTTAGCCACTCATATTAACTAAAACAATCGATTCAATGTTTAACATATCGAAATACATGAATTGAAAGTAAAGAAATGATAAATTGCTAATGCTTATCGTAGGGGAGTGATTTCTCCCTTGGAGATGGCTCCGTATGCTTCTCAAGATTTTCCTTCAACCTTTTACCCACGTTCTCTGATTTGGTGTGTGGAGTGAATGAATAGAAATGCTAAAATTTGGGTGGTATTTATAGGCCAGATCTGGTTATGGCGTAACTTAAGTTAATAGTTACGCCGTAACATCCATTTCTTCGTATTTTGCTCTGGAAAAGCTGGTTACGGCGTAACATCAGGAATGAGTTACGCCGTATCTTCAATAAATCATGGTTACGCCATATTTGTCGAATGAGTTATGGCGTAGCTTGCAGCGGCGCGGAACATCATTTGGCCTAATTAATTACGACGTAATCCTATGAGGGGGTTACGCCGTAATCTTCAGTTTAGTTGGTTTTCTAAGCCACGCTTCTGTTATGGCGTAATGTGAGAGAAGAGTTATGCTGTAACATCTTCAAAATAGGCATACTATCATATATCTTCAATAAACTCTCCAAATCCGCATCTCATTAGCTCCAATGCTCGTAATTTACCTGAAAGTGAAATATAGAGGAAAACAAGCATAAATCCATATAAATGATATAAAATACGAGCATTATCGGGGGAAATTGATACTTTATATTCAAGACTGTTTGATTTTATCAGCGTGGCTGCAAACGTGGGGTCAAACGGAGTCTGTATGCTCAAGGTATGGCCAAAATGGTGAAGGTGTGTCGGGAACAACGAAGCTTCCAATATTTCTTCGTTTCTTTCTTGTTTCCCGCCTTTTACTTTATTCTTGAGTCTTTGGACCACTGACTTTATGACTTTATCTTCTTGAATATACTCCGAAAGACTTGAATTTATGAGTAGTTCTTCGTACATGAATAAATCTTCGTTTATTGAACGTTTCTTCGTCTTTTTCTTCGTTTTCTATCTCCTGAGCTTCCATGGACCTAAAGTAGCAAATATACTTCATTAAGTACCATAAGTTCATAAAAGTGACCAATATATATATGCATAAAATCCATGATAACGCTACTAAAAACATTTACAAATTGAGTGTTATCACACTCTTTCTAACATGGAAAGGAGGCTCGGTTTGTCTTTTAGTAAAAACGATTATAGAAAAAACCTTATGGGTGTGGATTGATTTACCAATAAAAGAAGAAAACGACGTTTATGGTTTTAATACTATCAAAAATTTACAAAATTCAATTTTTAGCATTTTCGATAATTAATCCTTAAAGAAAATTAAATACCCATAGTTTAAACAAATAAACCAATTAATTTCTTTAAGGCTAGGATCCTAATTGACACACCACCATCATATCAGTTGATCTGCTAGCATTGGTGATATTCAAGAAGGTAAATGTTGAACAATAATTGCAAATCATGTGCAATTCATAGATCATTATGGGACCTACTAATGGCACTAGTGACAATCATATTGTGTCATGTAAGCATGTTTCATCCATCTTATGCTTCGGGTTAAGGATCTCACAAATTAACTCGAATTAATCATCCAATAAAAAAACTAAAATAGTCCACCAACGTCTCACGAAGAGTGATAATCTACCTTGGGTTGCAGTTTACCTACGTCTCGCGCAGAGTAAAGAAATTGCAAGTTTTATTACAATTGAATAGCATAAAATTAAATTTTCAAAGGGTATAATTTTATTTGACCAATAACATTTATATCAAATATGTACGAAGAGCATGCATACATTTTCGTATCATATGTTTTTATAAAAAAACTTTACTCAATTAAGTTACTTTATTATGGTGTAAGTCACTTAAATATATATCCAAATCATGTGAATATAAATATAATGACATAACACCTTAAAGTTTGACGATTCAACATGATTTCTAAGTTAAAGTAACGTATTTTTATCGCGTTATTGGCAAACCAATTAAAGAAAGATCAACCATGCATTATATCATACTACTGCATGAGTCAAAAGACCCAAGTTCTTTCGATAATTCTCTAATATGCCAAAGCATGTAGTGGGGTATGAAAACATTACAGTCAATCATCCTGAAGACTATTTTATAATAACCGTTTACTTGCAAAACTTGTTGGAGCAAATTACCTTGTGAAGTGAACCAAATGCGTTATGCCTTACAAGCCATTGGTTGATTGTAATGCTAGTCATCGACACAAATTATAAAACTTTAATTCATAAAACATATTATAAACTATATATCTTGTAAGTCTTGTCGCGGGAGCAAATTACCGTGCGAAGCGACTTTTGTGGTACACAAGACTTTGCGAGATAATAGCTTATAATAACTCAAATTTCATAGTTTTTAGTCATGTTTATTTTTTTTCCAAAAAAACCCTTTGCTTTAATACGAGTCAATACTAAAATAAAAGCAAACAATAAACAACTAAAAACACATATAACAATTAACCATTAATAGCATGCAACACATAACCATAATATACACTTAAACAAGGCTCCGACTCTGTTTTCAAGCTAGGTACTAAGTGGACCACATAAAATAATAAATTGGTAGCATAAGCCTTATTCAAATATATATATTATAACACATAAAAGTTGATTAAAAAGCATCGAAAGAGTCTTCCCTAACCAAAGAATTAATAACGGGTGTCAAACATATCGTTACTAAATTATGAAATAAAATCAACTTAATTTTGCATGTTATACACTTAACAATTAACCAAGAATTTTTAAAAATTATCAAGAACCATCATCGATGATGAAAACATGCACGTTTTTGCCATGGATATCAAATTACAATTAATCATGGCAACGAAAGCAACTAACGTCATATTATAATAATCACATGTTACAATTCACATAAAATTGCATACATCCTAAGATTATGCCTACTTAATTTTAAAACCCTTAAAGCACGAATCATTTTACATTAAAAATCGTTCAAAGTGCTTAATGAAATTAAAGGTCAACTAATAACCCTAAATTATGTCTAATTTTATGTTTATGTAATTACAAACCTATACTAAGGCTCGTGATGCCACTGTTGAAATTTTAAATCATATTAACACTTAATATTTAAACATATAATCACAAGTAAACGCAACGGAAGAGAAGATCATGTATAATATAACGTAATTAACATAAGATAAAGAATCGTGTACATTTTAGCAATTTAGCAAACGAACAACAAATCTTTAATACACGCGTGTGTGTAAATTGAACACGCAAAACCACTAAGTTCAAAAGTACGAACTCTCAATGGTTTCTCACACTACACGTTAAATAAGAACGCTAGAATGCTAGTGCTTAATACATGAATAAACAACGAAACACGATGTTCTTGTTTCTTGGGTTTTTGTGGATCTAATCCCATGCGAATATAAACATATTGTCAAATATAATGAAGAATAGGTTATACACGCATGTGGTAATACGCATGTAGAATATACACCCATGCGACACTCAGACCCTCTCTCGTTTCTTACGACCATTTAAATATTTCGTGTATTGTTATTTAATATAGTTAACACATCTAACATATTAATTACATCAGATAAGGTCTTCTTTAAGTGTAAAGGTGTGTGTCTCTAATCACGTATTCCCGGTCATATATTTATTTATGTTATAGACATATCCCAACAATAACTCTTATGAGGACATCAAATGCCTTACAATTAGGAATGACAACGGGGCGGAAAATGTTACGATCGTATTCCCATCCCCATCCACGTTTACCACTCCCTATGAGCATGACAACATTATCGCAAAAATCCTATGAGCATGTCTCCATTGGTAAGTTTTCTCGAGTAGCTTAGGTGTCTTGCTAATAGCGACTTGATGACCAAGACATCTAAACTCAATGGGTATGTGTGATGGGAGTTGATACTTACACCATATTTTTTTATTCTTTCACGACAATATCCCAACAATAATGCACATGATACAACATGATATATGCATAAATGTGGTGTGTTAATCAATATAAATGGTATAAGTATCACTTGCCATGTGTGATAAAGAACATATAGAAAGTTAAAAAAAATTGTCATCATGTGTTTTTTAGTCTTGCATAAGGCCAATGCTAATGGCTCAGTTGGTTGCCACCCCAACCGAGCACACGACCATAACTTGCCACTAGGCTAACCGAGTGTGACCGATCAAAACCCTATTTTTTTCATTGTTTTGGTTTGTCAGCCAACCGAAACAATAACACATCTCCTCATTTATTTTCTAGCCATTGGAGCATATCACATGCAATCATTCTTGTGGAAAACTAGAAGGGGGGTTGAATAATTTTACCGATTAAAACTTCGTTTTAAAATATTTAGATCGACTTTTGTCAATCTATTTAATGTGTGTGCTGGATGATGATAGATAAGCATATAAACAAGTAATGCAAAGACAAAGAGTAAGGAACACAAAACCATGATACGAGTATTTATAGTGGTTCGGCTATAAGGACACCTTCCTTGCCCTACTCCACTTGCCGAGTTCCCCACTCGAGAGTTCGTAAGCACTACACAACACAAGCTCCTTAATGTGGTGGAGAAGCCTTCACAACCGCCTACTCTTTATCCGGTACAAGGCTAGACATCGGGTTCTTCCACGAGGTAAAACCAAGCCTATCACAACGTCGTCTACAATTTATCCGGTACAAGGCTAGATACCGAGTTCCATTATAAAGGAGGAACTACTACCCAACACTACACCAATACACGACAACCCCAAAAGAGACACACTCCTTATTACAAAATCATAAGGATATCACTATCCTTTAACCCAAACTAACTATCTTGTACATCGATGCACCTTATCGAATGTACACCCTTGGCACCTTTCACTAATGCCATTGACATGACCCTTCGGCACCTTTCACTAATGCCTTCGACACGGACCTTTGACACCTTTCACTAATGCCTTCTACACGGACCTTCGGCACCTTTCACTAATTCCTTCGACATGACCCTTCGGCACCTTTCACTAATGCCTTCAACACGGACATTCGACACCTTTCACTAATGCCTTTAACACAACACTTCTATGGAGGGATAGAAGACTATCAACAAGAGACACTTCCGTGGTCTTGATGATGACGAAGCTTAGCAACTCATGACCTTGAGCTTGCACGTCTCCTAGAGGTGGTAATCTCGCCTTTAAGAGGAACCTAGAGAATCACACAAACAAAAGCTACATAGAAAGATCCTTTGGATCTGAGGTTAGAGAGGTTACAACACTAAGAGAGAGTATGTGTAAAAGAGGTAAGTAGCAAGTAAGAAATGGCTCACTATTTATAGGAAAATTTCTCTAATGTTCCATGGTTCCCACGGATCCCTCCTCAGAGGGATCCGGCAACTGTGTCAGCTTAAGTCCGGATTTTAGGTTGCAAACCGGGTTATGGGTTATGGGTTATGAACCATGGGTTATGGGTAATGAATTATGGATACCCAACAAGATGCAATGTATCTAGACATTGGGTCATGGTCTTGGATCATGGATCATGGATAATACCCAACATGACTTCATGCATGATTTCATGTAATGGGTCATAGGTTATGGATCAAGCTCCATGGGTATGGGTCATGGACTTTGGATTTTACCCAACTATATTCAATGTATCTAGTAAATGGGTTAAGGACTTAGATTTTTACCCATTACAATATATATATGCACATTTCCATATTATGTAAACACTAGTTGTTATACATATGCATTTCTATAAGATGTAAACAATATTGCTTGTTTAGTGTTTTATATGAAAATGTAAGTGTGTTAGCAAACTATTGGCTCAAACCATTTACGTATTTTACTTGTTTCGTTAAAATGATTTTACGTTTGTTATTGACAAAACATTAGAAGATCGTAAAATATAAATAAACGTTTTTACAGCTTATTTGTATTAACGATCTCCCCCTTTTTATTGATGACAAAACATTAGATTATTTTAAGGAAAAACTAAACTTCGTAAAGGTTTGAATTGGAGTTTTTACTCTCTTCTCCCCCTTTTTGTCGAAACAAAAAGAGCGTCGAAAGGAAACTAACACACTGTTTTGAGAAAAACGTGTAAAAAGTAATAATATGAAAAATAGAGAGTAAGAGAAGAGAAGGATTCTCGTCTTAGCTCTCCCTTGACGGATGATTCCCTTTGTGAGGGTGTCAATTAATTAGGAAGTCTAAGTGATTTCTCCCGAACTAGCTAACTTTATTTCCCAGCCACTTGTGAATGGCTGATACTAAAAGCTAGACAGCCCGGGAGAAAAATGCAAGTTTACCAAGGATTTAAAATATCCTTGGATCGTTTATGTCCTGGTGAGGCATGATGTTCTGGTACAATGACTTGTGAATTATTGAATATAGTATAGAAAGATTAGGAATCTGATTGACTAACACTGAATGTGAATAGTAATAGCTCTGTCACAGCTAGTTCAATTTAAGAAACGTACAATCAGAACCCTAAAAACGTAAAAGATATACAAACATACGTTTAACTAAAATGTAAACGTATAAAAACAAACGATCTATAACTACAGTAGAGATTTGCATGTCTAGGCGACTTAAATGCAAATTAAAAGAGATAAAAGTTAAAATCTATTAAATAAACGCTATCACTATTTTTACAGATCGATGAACGTTTATGATTTATAAAACAAAATTACTTAAATAACCTATCTTAACTAAAACATAAACTCAAATTACTTAAAAAGTAATCTAAAATGAAAACGCGCGATATTTACAAAAATTACGCGACTGCGCAAGCAAAAACGTAAAATTTATAAAATAAAAGGCCTAAGAGTGTAAAACTAATTTTCTTACATACTATTTGATAAAAGAAAATTTTACAAAAAAGATTTATATTTTTTTTGACTTTTATATTTTTTATTATGATTTAAATACTATAAAACACTAATTAAATGTTTAAAAATACTTAAGCTATTTGGAAAAATCTAAAACTTTCACAAAAACTACTTTAAACTATTACATATTTAAGAAAAATAAGAAAATGTGGTGGTACTGTGGAAAATAAGCTGGAAATAAGCTCAAAAGAGCTTATAACCATAACTGCCAAACACCCTTTTGTATTTGATTTTGCATTTCATAACAAGAAAGACCCAAGGGCGCTTATGGTTACAGGTACACTCACTATCATCCTTCTAAGGGGTGGAGGTCTCAGGTTCGAGCCTGCCTCCACTCTTTTTGCACTTTTATTTTTATTTTTGGATTTTCTTTTTGCAAAACTTTATAACAACTAAAAATAAGCAACTTTAATAAAACCAACTTTTTCAAAACTTGGAAATAAGCTCTGTGGGAGCTTATTTCCTCAACAGTTGGCTTTTAAGCCAAAACTGTCCACATAGAAGCTAGGACTTATAGCAAAAGCTTGTTTTTGGCTTTTCTGTTTTTATGAAACTGAATATAAACAGATATTATACATATTTAATGAAAATAGAACTTTACAAACCTAAAAATAAGCAGATTACAAGCTTATGAGTCCAATAGTTAAGCATTTGGCTTGACTGTTGGAACTCAAGTTTGAAATAAGCTTGAAATAAGCTATACAACTAAAACAAAAGGTAAACTATGCTAAATACAAGTCCAATAGACAAATATAAACAAGCATGTCAACTGAGAATCACTAATAAGCTATAATAAGCTCATAAGCTCTTCTCAGTTCATGCAGATCCAAATACCCCTGCAGTCTTTTGTTTGGCACAATTAAGCTGATGAAATAAGCTTCAAAAGTTAAAATAAAAGTTGAGGTTGCAAGAAGTGCTGGTTGGCTGTCCAAAAAGCCCAAGCTCACCTAGTGGGGTCCACTAGTGAGCTTGTAGGAAGCTTATGAAAATGGGCTCAGATCACTGACTCAGCTCAAGCTGAGTCAGTGAATGCTGAGTTTTTGGGACAATTAAAAAGCACTTGCAGCCCTGTCAAATAAGCTTCAAATGGAAAAATGACACTTGGACCCTTGAGACAGCTTGGTTGGCTTCTCAAAAAACTAAATTGCATAAGTTGGGACCCACTGAGTAGCTTTTTATTGGCTTATGAAGTTGCTATGATTTCACTGAGTCTAAGTGTACTCAGTGAAATGGTAATAAGTTCAAGCTTATTGTAGACCTCATTAATAGGCTGCAATGTGGAATTTAAACACTGGATCATCAAGTTGGGTGGCTAAACTTCCTAAAAAATTAAAACAAACAAGCTTGTGATCACTAATGAGCTTGTTGTGAATGGTGTAATACCTCTGATTGCTCAGGGGTATGTTGTGAGTGGGCAAACTATCAAGCTCACTTGAACTTATCTAATAAGCTAATAATGCTCAACAAGCACTGAGTTATTGAAAATGGTAGTTTAGCTTTGTGAAAAACCAAAAACCAAATACTTAAGCTCAGTGAGGAGACTATCATGAGCTTATGAAAACAACTCACCTTCACTGTTTGCTTCAGTGAAGGGAGTAGGGTGTACAAAAAAGGTTGGGATGATTAAGCTATCTAATTAAGCTAATAATGTAAAAACAGATATGAACATAATGAAAAGGCCACAAAGGCTACACAAAGAAGTAAAATTCACAGGCTATGGTCAAGTCATGAGGCTTTTGCAAGCTCATGAACTTGACCATAAAACTGTGGTGCAGGGCAAAACAGAATGAAAATTGACTTTTTACAAAAACATAAAGTTTGACTAAAGTGAATTTAGGACTTAAACTACTGATCAAACATGATATACTAAGCTATAATGACACTGAAGTAAGCTAGATAACATACTTTTAAGCTAAAATTATGAATCTCATAATCTAAAACTATCACAGTAAACTGTAAGAACAAATTAAAAGGAGATTTTGACTTTTAACAAATAATGACTGAAAATTATGACTTGCCTAAGCTATTTAGTACTATTGTGAAGTAAAACAACAATAAACAACAACAAGTAAACACTGGAACTCATGTATATCAGCAAATCCAAACACCCTTGTGATTATCACTTGTCAAATGAACTTCACAGTTTCAAATGAATTTGAGCATAAACAGATTCCAATCATTATAATATCACATATTAAGACTAATTGAGCATTAAACTTCAAGAACACAGACCAAAAACACAGATTTGTCAAATTTGAATTTCAACTGAGTAACTTTCCATTTTTAGCACAAGTGAATTTAAATGAACAAACTACTAATATTATGCTTTAACAACATCAAACAATAACACAGAAACTTGAAAATATAGAAATCAAAACATGACAAGTATTAAAACAGTAACTTGCAAAAATTGTAAAAATGGCTTACAAATGAGAATAGGACTGAGACCCAGAACAAATGGACAAGGTTACACCTATCAGCTTACCAATAAGCTCCTAATACCCATAGAACTCCAAATCCAACCCTGCTTCATCATCTTCTTCATTTTCCCAATTTTTGATTATTTTTCCATTTTCTCTATTTTTTTTGTATTTTCTGGATTTAAAGACTAAAACTGTTTAAATGAATCTAAAAGCCTTCAAACTTTTGTCAAGAGCTTCTAAGAGCTTAAAGAGTTCACTAAACAACTGCTTAACTTGGAATTAAAAACATGGAAATTTAAAGAAAATTAAGCAATATTGAAAACTTGAATTAAACTGACATTTAACTGAAAGTAACATTTCATTACACTACTTTAAAGTAAATTACAGCATTTAAAACATTTAAAAGACATTAATTTAAAGAAAGCAGTAAAACTACACTAAGTCAACAATGGTGAAAACCAAAGTTAGTATTCCACTGCTCCATCTTCTCTTTTTATAGTCTTTTTAGACTCTGTAGACACCTCTGAGTCTTTCCCACCTTGCTTGAGCCATTGGATCTTTCCAATACATCATATACGTCCATGTGGAAAATTGGCGGGAAAAGTCTATTTGAGCAGGTTTATCCAATTAATGCATCTTGGTGTTTGTGGAGGTGGAGGGGGACAGGATGTGAAGTGGGTAAGGAGTTGGAAAGGTTGGGATAAGGTGGTAAGGGCAGATGGAGGGGGATGAGTGGACACAGGTGTTGGGGATGTGGAAGATGAACAGTGGCGCGCTAATATCTGTTTTAAAATTTTGGGCTTGGGTGGTTTGTTGGGCCAGTAGCTGGGTTTAGAGATTGGATTGGGTTTAAATTAATACAAGGGTCCGTTTGGTTAATTATTAAGACAAGGACCAAAGTTGTAATTTGGTGAAAGTTAAGGACTGAACTTGTAAGCTTCCCAAAGTTATTCCAAGGACTAAACCTGCCATAAATGATTAGTACAAGGACCAATAATACATAAAATTCCAAATTTATAAGTCCAAGGACCAAAATTGTCAATTTTATAACTTCAGGGACCAAACTTGTAATTTTCTCAAAACTTATCATAAAGGACCAAATATGTCACATTTGAATAGTACAAGGTGTAATTTGAATATTTTCCATTTTTTAAACACCCAGGGACTGATTCTGACATTTTTGTAAAGTTTAGGGACTAAAGTTGTAAATTGTGTTTTTAAACTTCAAAGGATTATTTTATTACAACTTGTAAATCCCAAGGACCTTTTATGACTTTTTATAAGTTTTGGAATGATCAGGGACTAGTTTTGACAATTTGAGTAACTTCAGGGACTGAAAATGACAATTATTGTGAAATTGATCATTTTTCACTTGTTTTTCAATCTTTTGTACCTGAATCACATAAAAACACATTTTTATGAATTTGTATCATTTTGAGAGTCATTTGTGTGTTTTTGGTTGTTTTTGTGGGTTTATACAATACAAATATATGTGTATTTAGACACATATCACTAAGCGAGTATGTTGCAATTATGTTTGCAAATGATTTCGTCTATGACGAAAATGCTCCCCCTTAACGAGTAATCCCCTTTGTGAGGGCATCAAGTCATAAAGAAATACTAAGTGAAAGTATTGCAAGCGTTTTTGCAGTAGTTTTGCTTTGACGAAATGTTCCCCCTTGTTGAGGGTGTCAAAGTCTTCATGTGTATTTTGAAAATCTGCAAAACAAAGGTTAGAAAGCAAGTATATGATGCATAATTTCCTGCAAATGAGATTCAAATTAGAGAGAAAAAAATGCTTTTGTTGCACGGATCCCACGGTTCCTCCATGTGAGGGATCCGTCTAGGCAAAACAGAGGGACCCGTCTACTTGCAATCTTATGACAGCAATGTGGATGTAAAATATGATGTTAACATCAACAAGAGTTATGTATCAAGGCACTAAACATGTTTTCATAAACAAATAGCATACAACATGTAATATCATTCAATAAAATGAGAGAAATGATGTACATAACTCTAAAACTAAGAAAATGATCCGAACATGAAGTATGATTCCTAACAAATCTAAGTTATGCTTAAGATTAGAACACCACTTGAATTCCTAAGCTTAAGGATGTTTAGGTTTGTTGACCTCATCGAAACGTTCGAGGAGGTGATAAAACATGAAACTTAGCTCGTCACGTACTTCATGTACTAAACCTTTAATATGTTGACAATGATAACAATCTTTGTCATGGCTAGGGAATGGTGGTGGTAGGAATGGAGTGATTTGAGGTGGAAGATTGGATGAAGAAGGTGGAGGTTACACAAAGGGTGGATGGATTTGTGGAGGCACATTTAGAGGTGGTTCAACCAAGGATGAAGGTGGTGGAATATGTGTTGAGGATGGTGGTAGAGAGGTATCTACTTCCATGTGATCCGGTTGTTGATTTTGTTGATTTCTCATAATCCAAAATGGACTATTTGAGGGTGATGGAGAAAAAGATACGGGTGCTAGTGTTGTTTCAATACCAAAGTTTGGTTGTTGCGCTATTTTCTCAATTGAGGAAAATGTTGGCAATGGTGGTGGATGAGATGGCCTAGAAGGTAAGTCCTCTAAGTTGTAGAGGTATGGAGATGAGAGTGGAGTGGTGAAGGAGATGGCTCTAGGTACTAGAGGTGATGGTTTAGTGAAAGTAGGGATGTTTGGTTTAGGATGTATAGTAGTGTTTGGCAAGGGTAGTTTTGTGGGAACAATCCTTTTGGGAATTGGTTTAATTGGTAGTGTTGGTTGTGAGGAAATTCTAGTGTTTAAGTTTTTAACGGGTGATGATTCGGTTGAAGAGATTTCGTAAACAACCCGAGCAAGTTTCTTGGGAGGTCCTTTAGTGGATGAGTTAGCACTAGGAGCTTTCCTCATGGTGAAGTGGTAGAAGGGGAAGGTGTGAAAAGAGTGTTTAGCTACTGAGAATAAGTGTGTGAATGGTGATTTGGAGGTTCTAACAAGGAGGTTTAAAAGGGGAAAGGATTGGTAAGTGAATTAAAGCTTAAACCACTAAAATCCTTCAAATTTCAATGATTTGCATGCATAAGAGTCAACTACAGAGTTGCACTGATCTAGGAAGCCAATTAAGACAAGGTGAAGTATTCAAGTTAACAAAGAGAGCTTGAAATGATTGTTTTAAGTAGGACTAGCTCAGTCTGTGCAGCCGGTTCCCTCAAATGAGGGATCCGTCTAGGCTAAACCTAGGGATCCGGCTCTCAGCAGTCAAAGAAAAAGAAGATGATGTTTTGTAAGGTCTAGTACCTACACATCTTGAGTGTTTTCAGTCTTCTTAGGTGTCTTAAATGATAGGAGACTTAAATGATCAAGTGAAAATGAGTGAGGGTAGCTAATGATTGACTTTTATGGAAAGAAATGAGGTTTTATGAGCACCAATAGGTGATCAAGGATGACACTAAAAATTTAAGAGTGTCAAGTGGAGTCAAATGATCCTAGAGATCAGATGGTAACTTAAAAGAAATTTGGAAAATTCCTTAAAAATCATAAGAAATGAAAAACTAGTTTTTAGCCTATTTTTGAGGTAAGAATGATTAAAATCGATTTGCTAAAATTGAGAGAATATCAAAGTAGGTGTTTTGGGATGAGACAATCAATGTGTGAGCGTTGGAGCGGAAATGTCCTTGAAAGTGATCCTAAGTTAGTTATGAGTGAATGTGAGACCAACTGAGCTTGAGGAGGACTTAAGTGATCCTAAAGCATCATGTTTAACTAGTATAATATGGTCTGGAATATTGGAATGATGTGGTAAAGATTAAAGGTCTGTTTCTGTCTGCCCAGATCACACGGATCCCTTATTTGAGGGATCCGGCTAGTTATAAATCATGGATCCGTCTTTCTGAGACAGAATGCTCCACATAAAACATGCAACATTTTGTACTAGGTGTTGCATACTAAAACTAAAGATTTCTACTGGAAACACACATCAATACAAGTAAAAGTACAAAATATATTGCACATAACGACAACCTATAGGTGAGTAATTATGATAACAACCAAACAATAGGATAAAAGTAACAAAGTAAGTCTTGCATAATCATGAGCATACATTGTTTAATAATCATAAAATTTCTAAAATAACCATAAAAACAAGCATAATGTCTCTTTGGTCAATCTCTTCACTTCTTCTTTCCTGAATTCATGATGAAGTGAGTTAGGCATTTGAACATCCCATTTGTTTGCTTGAATTCTTCAGACTCATTTGGAAGAGTGGGAAGTTATTCATAGTAAATCATGGGATTGATTTGAAAGTTAGAAACGATATCGAATTCAACTTCTTCTTCTTCTTCGTCCGAAGAGTCTGAGAGAGTACGAGGCCTTTTTCCATTGATCATGAGCCATTTAGGAGGTTGTTTTGTAAGTGGTACCATAACATGGTTAGAAAAAAAATAATCATCAATAATAGGAGAAGTTTGCATTGCGCTAGCATACTCACGGAGTCGTGTTAGGAGCATACCATAGGGAAGTACCATGTTATTGACTTTGAACACACCTACCCTTCTTTTAACTATGTAATAGGCAAGATTAAAAGGTCTTTGGTGGATGAGACAATAGAACATTTGGACAAGACACGCATTGGGATGGTCTTTGTTTACAACCAAACAAATGACATTTTCTCTAAGGATTTCTTCCCACTTTTTGTAAATGGGAAATATCTCGGAGAGTTCCATTTGAAAAGGATCACGATGGATGAGTTTTTTGTTGCGGTTGAGACGAGATTGGTCGACTCTTTTCTTGAAGATGGTGTCTCGAACAACTACGGGGTTATCGAGAGGAGTGTGATAGATAGACTTCGAGTCTAGTGCAAAGGATTGTGTAGCAATTGACCAATCTTGGGAATACATGCAAATTCCTTCATATGGTATTCAAAGGATTTGTGCGAATGTGTTGAGGGGTAAGGTAATGCTTTGGTTGTTTATAGTGAAAGCGATTGAAATACTTTCATCACTGTTTCAAAAAATCCTAACACTCTTGTAAAATTCAAAGATAAAGACCGGACAAATTTGTTCATCAATGTCTAAGAGACAATCAAAGTTGATTTTCGAAAAGACTTGATGAATGTCGGTGTTTTCAAGAAAACATTCCTTAACTACACGACCTTTGTGGATAAGTCATTTTTCTAGCTTTTTGAAGATTTTACAATTGGTTTTTGAAAGCCCTTCTTTCCGATAGTATCTAGAAAGGTAGTGAACGGTGTCATGGTGATCTTGTTGGGTAGCCTTACGCATGATTGATCCTAGAAAACAAATATTCTAATTAGGTAAAATTTGTCAAGATGGGTTTATGGTTTTGATTTGTATTAACAATGTTGTTTTGAAAAACCTTTAATTGTATAGAACCTTTTTGTAATGAAACCAATTTTATAATACCTAAGTTCTTCAATTGGTGATAAATTAATCTTAATTGAAAAGTCTAAAACCATAAACCATAGCATGAAGATGATGATGAATAGAACATATGAGTGTAATTACTTACAATGATGTTCAAGAATGAGATGCTTGAGAGTATGAAGCCCTATGGAGATTGAAGCAGAGATTAGGTCGTTTTTGTGTTTGTAGGAAGAGGGAAAAAGGATTATTTTACGTTTTGAAAAGCGTATAACTGATGTCTGTGACACGGTTCCCCCGGATACATTGTTTTAGGGATCCGGCTAGTACAACATGTGGGATCCAGGTATGCAGAAAGAAAAAGGAGTATTTGGAATTATTCTTTTTACTTGTAATAAGTTATACAATAACTTATTTTAAAAAGAACTTGTAGAATGAGGTTCCTATTAGAATACACGTTTGGCCAAGGTGTTTTGACGGGAAGGAGGATTGTTTATCGATTATTGGTAAGTTAACTATTAAAGGTCTATTTCGCGATGACGGCGTAGGTTTGATAATCTTTTAGTATTTCAAGAGAATCAAAAAGGAATACTATTCCCGATGATGAGTAAAGATGGAAAGTAGTGAAGAGAGACTTTTTAGGGACTTGCGACTTTGAAGTTAAAGACCTAATTCATGTGTTCATATAGTTTTATAAGACTACATTTATATGCACGATTTTTATCATGAAAGAAAGACACATATCATCATTATAATCATATAAGAATACTATAAGTAAACATCAACTAGTTGTGAGTAAGAGAACATACCTCTAAACTCTTTTTATGGTTTTTAGAAACCATAGACCCGAAATACTTCATGTGCTTTTAACAAGTTTAGTCAATATACTTACCTCAATAACCCACTAGTTCCCTACATGAAAAAATCAAAGCTTGATCCTCAATTGCTTCCTATAATGGAATTAACCCTAATTAATAACTAATTCATCATTAATTTAATAAATTATCAACCTTTAACCAATTTGCCCAATTCTGCCTCAAGAACCCTAATTACAAATTCGCAAATTACTTACTTGTGATGGTTAAATGGATTAGGGAAGTTTTAGAACTTGATTCTCTACTTCAATTTCTTGATCAATTGTACAAGAACACAAGGTTACTCTTTTCCCTCTCTTCTCTTTTCCTGGAGCAACACCAACATACCACACTTTTCTAAACTTTCCAGGAATTCTCTAAATATCTAGTAATATATCTTTATTAATTCAACTTTGCACAATTGGCAAAACTAGTACCTCAAGTGTCACTCTTCCCAATTTAGCCACAAATCTCTATATAACGTAACACTTATTTATATAATTTATAACTTTACCATTTTTTATAAAATACATTCTAAATAATATAATACTATTACTTATATTATAAAATAATACCTCATCGGTTTACAAGTGTAATACTCTATTGAGGAGAATGTTGGCAAAGGTGGAGGATGAGAGGGCCTAGAAGGCAATTCCTCTAAGTTATAGAGGTGTGGAGATGAATGTGGAGTGGTGAATGATAAGGCTCTAGGTACTAAGGGTGATGGTTTAGTGGAAATAGGGGTGTTTGGTTTAGGGGGTATAGTAGTGTTTGGAAATGGTAGTTTTGTAGGAACAATCCTTTTGGGGATTGATTTGATTGGTTGAGTTGGTGGAGGGAAAATCCTAGCATTTGTGGATTTAACGGGAGATGATTCGGTTGAAGAAATTTCGTGAACAACACGAGCAAGTTTCTTGTGTGGTCCTTTGGTGGATAAGTTAGCACTAGGGGCTTTCCTCATAATGAAATGATAAAACGTTAGTGAGATAGAGGCTTCTAGTTGCTTAGAATTAAGTTGTAGATGGTGACTAAGAAGTCCTAACAAGGTGGCTTATAAAATAAAGGATTTGGCAAGTGCATTCAAGGCTTAAACCACTAAGATCCTTCAAAATGCAATGATTTGTATGCACAAGAGTCAACTTCAGATTTGTACTGATCAAGAAGGTTAATTGAGGTAAGATGGAGTGTTCAAGTTAGCAAGAGAAGCTTGAAATGATTGTTTTAGCTAGGATTAGCTGAATCTGTCAGTCGGTTCCCACGATTCCCTCCACTGAGGGATCCGTCTGGGCTAATCATAGGGATCCGGCTCTCAGCAGCCAAGAAAAGAGGAAAATGATGTTTGTAAGGTCTAGTACCTATACATCTTGAGTGTTTTAGTCCTTTTAAGTGTCTTATATGAAAGGGAACTTAAATGATCAAGGGCAGTGAGTGATGGTAGTTAATGATTGCCTTTTATGGAAGAAAATGGGACTTTATGAGTACCAATGAATGATCAAAGATGACACTAGGAAATTTGAGAGTGTCAAATGGTGCTAAATGATCCTAGAGATCAGATGGTAACTTAAGATATATTTGGAAAATTCTTTAAAAATTATAAGAAATAAAAAACTAGTTTTTGACCCATTTTGAGGTAAGGATAACTAAAATCAATTTGCTAACATTGAGAGAAATATCAAGCTAAGTGTTTTGAGATGTGAGGATCAGTGTGTGTATTGGAGCGGAAATATGGTGAGTTTAGGTGAAGTGATAAATCAAAACCATCTTGAATGTGATCCTAAGTTAGCTATGAGTGAAAGTGAAACCTTGTAGCATGTTGGTTTTCACAAACACATATTCATAACACAAAGGGTTCGAATGATTTGAGGTTTTAGAGAGAGAAAGTGAAGAGAGTTGGGAACTTTAGTGAGACAAATAAAAATGTATATTGAAAGCTCCAACCCTTTCCTACGGGCTGTGGATCAGGCATACAGTGGGTAAAGACCCGTCCATCCTCCACAGTGTTACATAACTAACTACTAACTATCACTAACTGACTACGACTACGAGTTTTCTAACGAATACATATACTTGAGGTGACCGAGTCTTTAACTACGGTATTTTCTAAATCCTAACAATCTCCCCCTAAGGGAGGTCACCTCAATTACAAACAGATATTATATTTTGATGTTCTTGAATTCTTGATTAAGTTCTTTGCTCTGTAGCTCGTAGCCTTTGATTCTTCATATTCTGCATGTATTGTATTTCAAGTGGAGGTCTTAAACTGATTCGCATGTTGATGATTCTTTGAGCCAGCTTTGAGATCATCAGCTACAACAAATATATGGCTCATCAGTTGTTGTATTGCCATTATGTGAAGTTGTGACTTTTGGACTGACACGCTCACATTTTGGATCATGATATCTTCTCATCAGAGTAGCGGAAGCTTTGTTGATTCATGATATTTGCAGCAGCGTAGCAGAAGTATGGATTGAAATTATCAGAGCCAGTTGATGAAGATATGTACTTATCATGATTTATTTAGAAGTTAATGTGATGTGTGAGCATGTCGGTTATGGATTGACTCCTCAATTCTGATCAGCTACAACCGTCAGGTGTCCCTGCAAACAACAGTTAGCAATAAAGCGCACGAAGCTGTCTTTGATCACTTTCGTTGAATGGGGTTGCAAGAACCACGGTTCCCCGTTGATCAGTACAAGAACTTCTTGTGATCAGGTAGAGTTCTGAAAAACCTCCTTGACAGGGTTTCACAGCTAATTAAGCCGTTCTCAAACCGGAACATCTCAAAGAAGACAACACAGAGTGAGTGAACCAGTGAATTGAGATTCACTAATTGACAAAATATGATTTGAAAAACAATCGAGTATTGCTTAATAGAAAGGGTTTTGCAATACAATGAAGGTTTTTGCAGAAAACATCAATTTTCAATCATAAATACCCTTTTAATTTTTTGAGAACTTAATACACAGTCGATGTGCTAGAGAAAAGAGTTGTTGAGCACAACGACCGGTTTTTCAAAGGTATCCGTCAATCCATTTCCTGGACCAAGGTTGATTCAAGAGTGAATCGCCCCATCATTTCTATCCAGTTGTCACAAGTTTGATCTTTCAAGAAGATCTCACATGTCACCCACCAAGAGCTTGTTTGATGTTGGCTCTAGAAGGATTTCCATCTTCATCATGAATATTTGACATATCACTCAGATGTTCTAGCAATACCACAAGGATAATGCGTAGGACACTCAATATATTACTTTCCACATTGTGTGAAATAGTAAGTCTTCATTAATTGTGTATCCTAATGAGATTTATTGATGACCTTTTGGCTCTAGACTCAATAGTGCACTTTTGGTTTCCTATGTCGGAGACTAGGGAGAGGGTCTCCTTCTTCAATATCAAAAATCTCTAAAAGAAAGTCGATAGATTATGTAGGTTCCCCGTGAGAATGAAACAAGTCCTTTTATAAGGAACTTGAGTAGCTTGGGAAGTTTAGTTCAGTGCGTCACTGGGTCCTTGACGTCTTGTCTTCAATACCGGTGTCACCTTGGTAACCACCGGTAGCATATGAATTGAACCCGATTTCTGCCCTAAGGTTGAATTATTGGAGGGCTATTTTTTTTTACCCTTTTCTCATTCAATTCTTTTTCATTATTCAACCCCTTCAGTGCTTACAGAGACTTCATTACTAGAATCTTGTTGGGTTTATTCCAGTTCTAGCTCAATCTCAGTCGGCACTCTTCCCTTATTCTCACTTTTCTCCTTTTTTTCATCATACCTAAGGACTTCTACACTAACTAGTGGATTGTCCCTGGGTAGATCCCTCCGGCTCTGGCGGGATCATGGGAACTCATACCTAACCTAACCATCCTTCTATCTCCAATGCATAAAGTAAATTGGTCGGTCTTTTGTTATTGTTCTTTCCGCCTCAAAACCAATTGAAAACCATTTGAAAATCAATCAAGATACTTGTGATATACAATCAAAGCATTTTGTACCTTAATTGTTTTTGATATTTCATAAATGCTCCCTCTCAACATGTGCTTCAAGTATTAGAAATCATTTGGCACATGGAGGCAAGAGAACTTTGAAATCTTAGATTGAGAATGAAAGATCCAATTCTTGATTAACATTTTCTAAAATGATCATTATCACTTCCCCGATAAAATCTAGTATTTTAAATACTTTGGATAAAACATTTTGGGAAGGATGTGGTTTTCTTTTGATTCCTCCCCCTTAATATGTGCATCAAGATTCGAAAGAGTTTTTCATATATTCGAGGGAGCAATCACTTTGAGACAATTCAATCACGTTTCAATCCTTTTTGGTTTAAGATAAATGCTCCCCCTTAACATGTGCATGGAAAATTTGAAATCGTTTAGCACATGTAGGGAGGAGTGCTTGTTATTATATTTCTAAAACCACTTATCGAATTATCAGTTTATATCCAATTTAAATCACAAATTCTCCCCCGATGACAATTTTCAAACCCTTTGAGATTTGTGATCTCAATTGATTTAAATTATTTTTGAAAGCTTTTTGAGGAGAAGTGTGACCTGCTTTTGAAAACATTTAACTTATAAAGATCAGATTTTGAGACTTTAAACTCCAATGATCAAACATGCTTAGGTATCTTATGAAAACACAACATTATCCTTGGTCTTGATCCAATTGTACAAAAAAAATGTTCTTTTTGTTTATCCAAATGTAGACCTTGCTCATTTACGTGCCAATTGTTTGAAAAATAACCTTTTTGATTTGTTTGAAATCATTCTCCCCCTTAAACAATGACCGAAGTTGTTGATTGAGTGATAGAGATTTTGACAAATGATAAGTCCAGATGATTTTCAAAATTAAGTCCGAGTTACTTTCAAAGAAATTTTGTTTTCATTAAATGACAAATATTTTTCAGAAGAATATTTAGAAGGAAAAATATTTGTGAGTAAAAAACATTTTTCTTTTTGGTGACAAATGTTCCTTATGAACTGTTTGTTTTTAAGATCAGAGCATGAGGTTTTAAAATTAGATTGAGCATGGCTCTGTCCTTTCTTTAAAAACGGGTCATTGCCTGAAATGACAATAAACCAACATTTTTCTCCACCTCTCTCTTTTTTTTAAACAAAATAAAATATTTATTACTTCTGTTCGAACTTCATCTAAAGACCCGTGTCATTGTTGAATGACAGATCTACGTCTGTAGATGTTATCAAAATTAGAAAACATGCTAAGTAAAACAATCTTTTTGAATTTTTCAAGATTTTCTTATTTTTTTTATGGGTTTTGAAACTTTTATATTTTTCTATTTTCTTTTTGATGGTTTTATAATTTTGTATTTTGCTTTTTGATAAAATATAAACAAGAATAGATGAAGATACACCTTTACTCCTCGTCTTCCTCCTGAAGACGTTTGAGTGGCTCAGGTTGTAGGCTCTTCAAGCCAAGTCATGGAAGGATAACTCAAAAACGTTCTCTAGGTAGAGCTTTAGTGAAGATGTCTGCCAGCTGATATTCAGTCCTTACAAAATACAGTTCAACCACACCTTTCTCCACTTGTTCCCTGATGAAGTGATGTCGAATGTCAATGTGCTTTGCTCTTGAGTGTTGAACATTGTTGCAGCAGAGAGCAATGACACTTTTGTTATCACAATACAGAGGAACTTTGTTGAATACAAAGCCATAGTCAGATAATTAGGATCTCATCCATAAGATTTGAGCACAACAAGATGACATGGCTATGTATTTAGCCTCTGTAGAGGATATAGACGTAGTCATTTGTTTCTTTGAAGACCAACTTACTAACTTATCTCCCAAAAACTGAGCACCTCCTGATGTGCTCCGACGTGTATCTTGACACCCTGCATGGTCTGCATTTGCATATGCTGTTAGTAACATATCAGTGTTCTTCGGATACCAAAGTCCCAAGTTAATGGTTCCTTGGAGACACCGAAAGACCCATTTAACCGCTTCAAGGTGCTTTTTGGTAGGCTTAGCCTGGTATCTAGCACACATGCATACAACGAACAGAATATCAGGTCTACTGGTTGTGAGGTACATCAGGGATCCAATCATGCTACGATATTTCGTTTGATCAACCATGATCCCTGAGTGGTCCTTATCCAGTTTTGTACGCTCCACCATGGGAGTGTCAACAGGGTCACAAGAATCAAATCCAAATTTCTTTAAAATTTCATTTGCATATTTAGATTGATTAATAAAAATGCCTCCGGGACTTTGTGAAATTTGTAATCCCAAAAAAATGACATTTGTCCCATCATAGACATTTGAAATTTGGAGCCCATCTCCTTTGAAAATCGGTCACATTCATTATGGTCGGTCGACGCAAAAATAATATCATCAACATAAATTTGAACGTGAATTAAGTGTTTGTCTGACTTTCTGGTGAATAATGTGGGATTAACTGCTCCTTTGCTGAATCCATTTGACAAAAGAAACTTTGAAAATGTATCATACCATGCCCTTGGAGCTTGCTTCAAACCATAAAGGGCCTTCTTTAAGCGGTAGACATGGGTATGATGTTCTAGATTCACAAAACCTTTGGTTTGGATGACGTAAAACACTTCTTTGAGATCTCCATTAAGAAAAGCAGTCTTTACATCCATCTGATAAACCACCATGTTCTTGCTAGCAGCATTAGCGAGGAAGATTCTGATAGCCTCAATTCGTGTAACCGGAGCAAATGATTCCTCAAAGTCAATGCCCTCCTCTTGTCGGTATCCTTTAGCCACTAGCCTTGCCTTATTCTTCAGAATATCATCGTGCTCATCAAGATTTACTTTGAAGATCTACTTGAGAGCAATAATCATAGCACAATCTGGAGCAGGTACTAATTCCCATACATCAAGACGATCGAACTCATGGATTTTTTCTTGCATAGCACTAAACCAGCTGTCCTCAGACATTGCTGTTTTGACATCTTTAGGTTTGATCTTTGATAATACAGAGTTAAAGAAGCACCATAAGGCATCAGTAGCAAGTTGTTTACGAGTGGATACCGGGCGAGAAGGGTTCCCAATGATGTTTTCCAATGGATGATCATGTGTCCATTTTCTGAGATGTTCATGTGGTTGATGACGAGGAACTGATGTAGCAGAGTTTGGATCCCCTGATGAAGATGGTTCAGGTGTTGGTTCAGGGGCAAATATGTTTTCAAACGGAGAGTCTTCGAGGGTAGCAAAGGGGTTATCTCCATCATAATTAGCAGCTACATTTCCATGATGTACAGCCGAAGAATGAGGATTCGAAGATGATGATGAGTAATCGGCAATTGGCGCTTCTTGAGATAAAGACATTGAAACAGATGGACCATTCGTATTGGTTGGATAAGAAGCAGCTATAGTTGGTGGTGCGGAATTGTCATTAGCCAGAGGTTCATAATATTCATCAAACATTGGATCAAACAATTTATTCAAGTCTTCTTCTGATGGAGGTACATAAGGAACTACAGGGGAGTGATTCTGTACAAGAGAAGAACTGATGGGATTACTTGAAAAAAATTGAGGTGCGGGTCCAAAACCGGATTGTCCAAGAGCCGTTTGCTCAGTCAGCTCATCGAACGTAACGTGATTAGATTCCATGATGTCTCGGGTTCTTTTATTGCAGATTCGGTAACCCTTCCGATTTGGAGCATAACCAACGAAAACTCCAATGTCCGCCTTAGCTTTCAATTTTCCTAAATCTTGACCATCATTAGTTGGATAGCATAGGGCACCGATCACACGAAAGAAAGAAAGATCTGGTTTTCGGTTGTGGACTAGTTCGTATGGAGTTTTTCCACGAGTGGTGTAAATCCTAACAATCTCCCCCAGAGAAATATTGGAGCCTTTGAATAGATCAGCATAGTTCTTGTGGCTTCAACAAGAGTTCTATTTTGTCTTTCAACAACACTATTCTATTGAGGAGTGCGTGAAACACTTCTTTGATGGCTGATTCCAATGCTTTCATAAAACTGACTTAGTTCTTTGTTTACAAACTCAATTCCATTGTCTGTTCGGATGATTCTAACTGTTTTATTGAGCCTAACCTGCAACTGTTTAATAAGTTAGATGATGACGTCGGTAGTTTCATCCTTTAACCTCAAAAACTTAACCCAAGTGAATCGAGAGTAGTCATCAACAACAACTAGCACATATTTCTTCCCATTTATAGTCTGCACACTCATGGGTCCGCACAGATCCATGTGAAGGGTATGAAGAACTTCTATGTTGGAGTTTGTAGGTTTGGGTTTATGGGCATACTTTGTACTTTTGCCCAATTTGACAAGCCGAACAAAGATGATCTTTTTCATACTTTAATCTAGGCAAGCCTCTTACGAGTTCCTTTCTGGAAAGATCATTGATGGTGCCGAAGTTCAAATGATTGAGATCACGATGCCATAACCATGACTTTGTTTTGGATGCTTTTGACAACAGACAAATTGGAGAACACTTCATCATGCATTCGATAGAGATGGTGTACAAGTTAGTGCCACGAGTTCCCTTTAAAAGCTCAACACCGTATAATTCTCTAACGAAGCAAGTGTGTTTTCTGAAGGCCACTTCAAGATTAGAGTCGCATAATTGACCAAGAAAGAGTAGATTATGACCAAGTCCTTCTACATAATATATCCCGGGAGATTACACTGTCACCAAATACATAATCTTCGTAACCCATAATTGCCCCAAAGTGGTCGTTCCCAAATCTAATAGTCCCGATGAATTTATTCACAAAGTTCTTGAGCCGTGAGCGATCTCCAGTAATATGCTTTGAACAGCCTGGGTCCAAATACCATAGAACGATTTGTACGACCTGCAGTTAAACACAGACAAGTATGGAAGACTGGATAATTTGGATCCCATGCGAGAATGGGTTCCACTTTGTTAGTAAATGAGATTGGAACAACCACATCAGTAATAGAAGCTATGACATCATTAGTGGTGGAAGCAATACTAGTAGAAGCACTAGGCATATGTGAAGTATGACTACTTCTTATGGGGATGATCCTACCAGTAGGTTTCTATTCCTTAGTGGGCACAGATCTATACTTATTAGGAAAACATTCATTAACTTTGAATATGCGGCCAGTGGGTTTCCATTGAAAACCCACATTATTGAATTTTCTCCTTGTTGGTTTCCAATAATTACTAACCTTTTTCCAAATTGGCTTCCTGACATCCTTAACCTGTTTAGTATTTCTTACTTTTTTTACTAGAGATTTAACAACATTTTTCAACTCATTCACAACACATTCATGATAAATACCAGAAACCAAACATTCATTACATGTCTTGCAAATAGTAGCAAAATTCGAATTAATTACAGTACGCTTATAGCTAATACTAGAATCAACACGATTCGTCAAACTTATTGTTCCTAGGGTGATCTTCTACTTTCTTCCCTTGTTCACTCTTGGCTCGCGAGGTCCTATGTTGCTTTGTATTGCCTGGAGGCTTTGACCCGCTTACCTTAGTGTCACTGATTACTTCTGTAGAATGAACGATGGGAACATTAGTTGGTTTCACTACTTTCTGCATTCATGGTCTAGAAGTGTTGGGATCTGAGATTCTAGGAGGCACATCAAAGGTCACATGCTTAACTTTAGGCATAGAACAAGGCATAACTACACTTTCTTTCCTAGTACCCGAGTTAGGACATATTGTTATTAAACATTCTAAGAGTTCCTGAGATCGTTTGGCATATAATCACGCATGCCCAACCGCATTATCAAGTGGTTTCTCTATTTTATACTCTTCTACAATCTTGCGGAGACATTCTAGACTATCCTTAAGGTACGAGAAATATGTTTCACATGCAAGTTCATTATTCCTAAGATGAGGGGGAATATATTTCACAGTCATAGCATATTTAGTACAAGCCGTCGCCTTTGGTGCAACATTCTCACCACTGGTGATTGGCATTTTCCCTTTTACCTAACTCTTCAGATTCTCAATTTCTTTTTGCAAAGAAGTTACCTTTTCATTGTTCTTGTCACGAGTGACTTTAATTGATTCATATAACTCTTTGAAATGCAGTTTAACCTTTTCATTTTCTGCTAGAAAATATTCATTTTCATGTTGTAATACATTAATGATGTTTTGAAGATGAAAATTTTGAGAATTTTGAGAATCTAAAGGAGGAGGCATATGGGAGCCAGTCACTTCATTCTTTTCACCCTTCGGATGGGAAATTTGGGCTTTCAACCTTTTGATCGTGTTACAATGAGCTCGAATTTTTTTATCACGTTTCCTTATTTCAAAAACTGCATCAAACTCAGGAGCATCCGAAGATGTCTTGGCATTTGAGGTTTTAACATTTTCTTTAAGATGTTGATATTTTAATTTTAAATCAAGATATTCAACTTCCAATTTAGAAAAATGTCTGACCATGTTATCATGATCATCCCTTTCGATTTTCTCATGCAATTTTGAATTCTTAGTTTCAAGCTCATTGACACAATCTTGAGAGACTTTTAGAGCAACAGATAATTCATGAAATTGAGAAGTAGTAATGGAGTAATTTGTAATAGTGAAAAACACGCCTTGAGCAATACATCTTGAAATCAAATTATCATTTAGGATATGAAGATTCTTTCTCTCAATCTCATTACTTTTAAGCTCACATTCATAATCTCTAACCTCGTTTTCCATTTCATTAAACATCCTTTTCATTTCCTTAATCTCTATATCTATGGCCTTTTGAAGACTCTCAAATTGTTCTTTTATTTGTTTAAAGAAAGGCATGACCTCAGTTAAGTAACATTCTTTTGTTTGCTCAAAACCCCTTTCCCCTTCAGTGATTCCCGTTGGAGTGATTCTCTTCTTACATGTTTTCTCAAAGTCAACGAATATTTGTTAAACCACATATAAACTGACTAAGGTTTTGCTTTGAGTGGGAAGAGTTCTAGGCACTAAATGCATTGGCGTATTGGGTGGATACACAGTAGCTGAAGGCAATTTTCTAAGAGGAGAATTCTTTTCAACCAGATCATCAGCTTTTTTCTTATCCATATCTTTCTTCCAAAACACTTGTTCAGGGGTCAGTTGAGTCTGTGGTCTAAACTTATTGAAGGCAATCCAGTTTTCCTTAGCATAACTCGGAGTTTTAAATGTAATATTATACTCTTTACACCAAGGATCTTTTAGTTTCTTTTCCATTTTCTCTCTAGAGGCATCTTCTAATTCTCTATCCTCTTCAGTGCTCTCTTCACACGTAGGCTTTTGTCTAGGCTTAAGGATTTCATTGCCATCATAGATCACCTTTTGAGCAGCTTATGCTTTCTTACCATACTCAGGATTGGGTTCCTCTACAAGGCTAGTGTTGTTCCCGTTTCACAATCGTATTAAAACAGTTAATAATAATAAACAACCAAATTGTGAATAATGACTGAAATCAAATAAGTAAAAAACACACTGATAAATTTTCAACGTCTATATTCTTTATTAGAAATGAATCAAAAAGAATACATTACCCAAGTACTTGCGGAATAGTACTTGGGATTGAAACGACAAGTATAGTATATCCTTACTAAGCTAAGGCTAAGTCTGAGCACAACTACAAAGGAACCACTGAGCTATCTCAGGGACAGAGTTGTATTTGGAGGAGTAGAAGATGGCTTGTGTGTGTGTTTTACAATTAATCCACAAGCTTAAAATCTTCCACTCCAACTCTTATGCTATTTATACAAGTATGGTTTTTAACTCTTTCCTAAAGGACAAACTAACATGTTACAGAAGACAAAATACTGATGTATTTTGTCTCTGTTTACAAAGGCTATATTGGGTAAGTGACAAGGCTGCTTTCTTCTAGTCAGTGATGACACTGAGCCTGATAGTTAGCCATTCAGGGAAAGTTGACTTTGGTTGATAAGTACTTCGTCTTATCTGTTCAAACTTATCCCACCTTGTCCAACTCATTCTTCAGTCTTCATAGCCTTCAGTCTTCAGTCTTTAGTTTGTCTTCAGTGTTAGTAGTTGGTGAGGAGTTTCGGGATTCAGTGAGTTATTGTCATCACTCACTGAATCCACCATCTTCTTCTTGACTCAGTCTTCACCCCTTAAGTTCCGCCTTACTGAGTGGAGAGACTTCTTCTTTGCCTCTTACTGAGTATCCCGAAGATAGCTCACTGAGAGACTATGCGCTCAGTGACTTGTTAGTGTTTAAGGGACTAAACACTTAGGGTATTTTTTATTCAAATCCTAGACTTAAGGGGTTTGGGTATTTACTGAACCCAACAGTCTCCCCCTATTTGGATATACAAATAACCTAAGTGTTTGATCAGTATAAGTGAGCAAATGGCTTCTTCTTACACTGAATGTACTAATGAAGATAATAAGGAACACTGAATATTTTAACAAAACATACATCATTTATTGATCAAATTACATAGTTCCTATCATTAGTACAAAAGATAAAACATATAATGTCACTCGAGATGGATTCCCAGTGCTTCAAGCTTAACCTTCTTCTTGAGGAGTGTTTCTTTATCAGGGTGCTCTCTTATCTTAGCATTCAAGTCATTGCAGAACCTGACGTTTGCTAGAGTTTGGATTTGAGAAGCCACTGGTAGATAACTTGCCATTGTACCCACCCCTGCAAGATCAATATCACTCCACCTTTGGAATGCTAGGTTTCCATAGACATCAATAAAGAAGAGTCCTCTTTCAGGCTCTTCTATGCAAAGACAGTTAACAAACTTCACACCTTCTGGTAGCTCCCTGTTGTAGTCCAGGCCATGTACTTTGATTTCAGGATTAGATTCAACCCTCTTTCTTTTGCCTTGGGTTGGCTGAGATTGAGATCCTTGTGGTGCATTTAGAGCTGGCTGAATCCCAAGTTGTGCTGGTGCTTCCCTTAGTCTTTCATACCTTTTGCTTAGGGAATTCATCAGCTCCTTGACCACTGCATTCTGCTTTTTAGAAATGATGGGACCAAGCTCATCAAGTTCAGTGATCCTAAAGTCAGTGAACTTCATGGGATCATGAACATCAAAATGCCTTTTATCATCCCCCCTGTAGACATTCATTGCCAGTGGTTTGGACTTGGGGATGATTTTTACATCAGTGATCTTTTCAGGTAGCCTTCTGTTTGTCATTGACCAATTATAGTGGTCAATCCTCTCTTGCCTGATGGCAGCAGCTTTCCTGTTCTTTTCATCCAGCTTCTTCCTCATTGAAGCCATTTGAGCAGCCTGAGCATCTTTGAAATTTTGTCCAGCCTGACCCTTTTCAAGCTTTTTGGGATCAATTCCAAAGTTTTTAGCTTCCTCAGCCACTACTTATACCAGTGCTTCTTTGCTTTTCCTTTCTTCCTCAGCCAATTTCTTTCTCCTATCTTCCTTTGCAAGGTAGGCACTTAGCTGTTGTAGAGTAAGCAGATACCTAGTATCACCGATTACATAAGGAATCTTCTCAGGGTCTAATGTGGTCATTATGGCTTTTCCTTTATCCTGAGCAGATGAACAGGATGCTACCAGTGGAGGTGTTGTTGTGATGTTGTCACGATAGGTGTTGCTACTGTCATTGTCATTGTTGTTGTTGTTGATGGTGGGATTGATGAGATAGGAGTTGCTGATACTGGTTGAGGTGGCTCCCCCTCAGTGTGAGAGGGAGTCTCTTCAGCTGCTCTCTCCCCCTCAACTGTTTCTGCAACATCAGTGAGAGCAAGAGTTGCCTGGGATACTTAGAGAGTTAGAGTTGCTTGACCTTTGAAGGCTTGATATATCTCCGTGACCATGGCCTTGATGTCATTTGTATCTTGTTGAAGACTGGTGACCTTTTCAGCAAGATTGGCCTGAGATAATTCCAGGGCAGTCATTCTAGGCCCAAGATTCCAGGCCATAGAAGACGATGCCTTAGCCAGAGTAGTAACTTGAGCATCCAAAGAACCCAGTGTTGTTTGAAGAGACTGAATGGAGGACTGAAGACCCTAAACATTTGCAGATTAAAGCATGTGTATCAGTTCAGCGAGGCTAGAGGAATTCTTCATGTAAGCGTCAGTAGCCTCCAGCACTTTAGAGTTAAGTATTGGGTCTTCTTTCATAGAGTCCTTGATTTCATCCAGCTTGGTGTGAGATTCCTGAAGGTTGTTGAGAAATTTCTTCAGGTTGTCATCAAGCCTTTCTAAGTTATCATACATGAAATCCCTGTGCTCATCAGCGTTTGTATGGGCAGCAATCACTTCAGCTTTCAGATCGGCAAAGCTAGCATCTGCTTCAACATGGTGATCCCATAGTGTATCAGTGACACCAGAATATAACTTCCTTGAAGCCTTTGTGATCCACATAACCAGCTGTCTTTCAGTCAAAGGAAGAATGTTGTCAAACTTTTTGAATTCCTCAAGACAGGATGAAGTAGAGGAATCAGATTCATTATCATCAGGTTGAGCAGGTGACTCTTCAGTCTCTTGAGGATTAGGCTGATGCTCTTGTTCTTGAGTTTAAACATCAGCGTCCATTTCTTCTCCTGCTGAAAGTATTTCTTCCTCACTGTCAGCTAGCTCTTCATTAGAGAATAATATGTCAGTAACATCAGCAATGGTTAACAGTCCAGTGGTGGTGATGGGTTCCATATCAGCAGGTGGTATTTGTCCCTCTGAGTCTTTGTCCTCCTGTGCTCCTTCAAGCACTGGTGGGTGATTCCCAGTACTATCCCTAGAAGCGGTGGCAGTGAGATCCCTATCAATGGGTTGTGTGTTTCCCTCTGAGTCTTTAGGATCATTTTTTTGGCCCTCAGACAAAAGCTGTGATTGGCGAGTGTCATCCTTGGGCAGTGTGGAACGTGCTCCCCTACTAGCGGGTTGTATGTTTCCCTCTGGATCTTGGGGAGTAGTAGTTGGGACCAAGGAAACTGACTGTGATGTATCAGTGTCCGTCGTTGTCACCGGGGTGGATGATGTTTGGTCTCCTTTGGGTGTCAGATCAGTCTTGGGCTTTCTTTGCCTTTTAGGCTGTGTTCCTGAAGCCTCAGGGCCCTGAGACTTGGGTTTGGTCTTCGTCCCAGTCTGAGACTTCCCCTTTCTCTTATTAGGAGCAGGGTTTGGAGACACTGAGTCCCTCTGGTTGTTTACAGCAACCATGTGGGCCGCCAATTCGATTTCAGTGACTTGGGATGGGTCTCTTTGAAAATTTGATTGACTCAGGGTACCAGGTAAAGCACAGTATTTGTATTCCTGAGGATAATTTCAACCCAGTAACACTTGTAAAGCGCATGAGACAAACCTAGGGTACGAAACGTATTTCGTCCTAGTTTTGCTCAGTAGCTTGGTTACGAGATCACTGTAAATGATCTCCCCTATGTCGATAGTGACCCTTGTCATCAAGAAATATGCCACCATCAACTGAATAGAGTAGACTTGTTCAGTGGATGAGTGGTTCCCGCCGAGAACCTGAATCACAAATGTGAACAGAATCTTCCAAGCCGCAGGAAATGAGTTCTTGGTGACTGGGGTTCTGTCCAAAATCTTTGGATCTAAAACAATTTGTTTTAACCCATCCTTAACTATGGAGGGTTCAGGATCGGCAACATAGTTACCAGAATTATAGTCTAACCCTGTTGATATACAAATTGTTTTATAGTCCAGGGTGACTGACTTTTCCCCATTAAAAAGACTGAATTTGATGAGATACTCCCTGAGTGGTCTGAGGTCAGTCTCATCAGTAGAGGGTTTCGGGTCATAGGCCACAAATGTTGCCCAAAACTCCCTGAGGAGGTTTTGGTACAGAATAGAAGGGGACTGAGTAAAGGCCTGTTTTAGTAGGCAGTTGAATAAAAACTTCATGATTCCCTTATAGGCTGGGACATCAGGGGATATTCAAAAGTTCCTATAACGTTGTTTGTTTTGAATTCAACATTATCTAGATCGCCTACTGACTGAGGTGCAAAATGAAGGCTTTGTGTTCTTGCCATTTCCATTGAAAGATTTTAGGGTTTTTAAAAATATTTGACAAGAACAATCAAAGAGTTGAAAAACTTTTGAGTTTTGTGAAGTGAAATATTTTGTAAATGGTTTATAGAGAAGATTTTTGTAAAAACTGGTTTAAGATTTGAAGAACACACAAGTATTTCTGGGTTTGAGAAAGAATTTTGACAGCGTTTTGTTGCAGAAATAATTTGTGTGTGTTTTTTGATGTTATGAAGGAGGTATTTATAGAGTGGTGAGAGGGGTAAATTTTGCATAAATGAGGATTTGTAAAGTTAGTTTTTGAAACGTTTCATTTACCTCAATTAATGCCACCACTCCACTACCCGCAATAATTTCCCGGTTTTCAAGGGAACAGTTGCATTGCACAGTAAAAGTTCATTTTGCAGTAATAAAATATCCTTAGGATATTTCATGTGAGAGGAGGCATTTAATGCCAAGTGGGATGAGGTAAGGTTTAAGGGACCCCCCTTGACTTGGATGACAACATGATAAAGAGATATATATTCCTATATTAAATTGGTATGTTTACCAACCTAGGACATTTAAGTAACTGATACTTGGTGCATTTAGTTACTCATTCAATGCTCAATATCCAAAGTCAGGGTCCCTGAATGAGTCTTACTCATTCAGTGAGAAGGTTTTTGGGGTTTTGTTCAGGGAGCATGGACCATTTCAGAGAGAACTCACTGAGATTGGGATTGATTTTCAGGTTGCTGACTTTCAATGTCAAGCATTCCCAATTCAGCTTTCAGTCTCCTGAAGGTAGGTTCATCTAAGGGTTTGGTGAAGATATCAGCAAGTTGATATTCAGTAGGGATGAAATGAAGTTCTATGTCTCCTTTCATTATGTGGTCCCTGATGAAATGATATCTGATATCAATGTGTTTGGTTCTTTGGTGAAGGACAGGGTTGTTGGAGATTGCAATAGCACTGGTGTTATAACAGAAGATGGGTACCATTTTGTAATGGATGTCATAGTCATTGAGTTTACTTTTCATCCATAAAACATTGGCACAGCATCCTGCAGCAGCCACATGCTCATCTTCAGCTGAAGACATAGCCACTGATTGTTGCTTTTTAGCACTCCAACAAACCAGCTTTCCTCCAAGAAATTGACATGACACTGAGGTACTTTTTCTGTCCATGTTGCAGCCTGCATAATCAGAGTCAGAATACCCTTTGAGGTCAAACCCTGAGCACTTAGGATAGTAAAGTCCAAGGCTTGGAGTTCCCTTCAGGTATCTGAGAATTCTTTTGGCTGCAGTGAGATGGGATTCTTTGGGATTGGACTGATATCTTGCTATTAGACAGACAGAGAATTGTATGTCTGGTCTGGAAGCAGTTAGATACATCAGTGAACATAAAATCCCCCTGGAATGAGTTTGATTGACTGATTTTCCATTGAGATCAGGTCCAAGGTTGTTGGAAGGGACCATTGGTATCTTCACTGAGGTACAGTCAGATATCTCATATTTCTTCAAGAGATTTCTGGTATACTTCTCTTGACTGATGGAGATTCCTTTATCAGTTTGCCTGATTTGTAGTCTAAGAAAGTATGTGAGTTCACCCATCATACTCATTTCAAACTTCTTTGTCATAAGTTTTTCAAACTGTTTGCAAAGAGTATAATTTGTTGAGGCAAAGATGATGTCATCAACATATACTTGGACCAGTATTACATCTTGCTTTGTCCTGTAGATAAACAAAGTGTTGTCTATCTTTCCTCTGACAAACTTGTTTTGAGTCAGGAAGGCTGAGAAAGTTTCATACCATGCTCTGGGAGCTTGTTTAAGTCCATAAAGGGCTTTGTCAAGCTTGCAGACATAGTCAAGGAATTCACTACTCTCAAAGCCAGGAGGTTGCTGAACATACACATCTTCCTTGAGTTCACCATTCGGGAATGCACTTTTTACATCCATTTGGTAAACTTTGAAGTTCATGTAGGTAGAAAATGCAAGGAAGATCCTGATGGCTTTCATTCTTGCAACAGGAGCAAATGTCTCATCATAGTCAACGCCTTCTTGTTGACTGTATCCTTTGGCTACAAGTCTGGCTTTTTTTTTTAATGACAGTGCCATTTTCATCAGTTTTGTTTCTGAAAACCCACTTCATTCCTATGACAATGACATCCTGAGGACATTTGATCAAGGTCATGACCTTGTTTTTATCAAACTGTTGAAGTTCTTCTTGCATAGCCTCAACCCAGCTTGGATGTTTTAGAGCCTTAGTGACACTTTTGGGTTCTATTTCTGATAGAAAATCAGCATATAGACATTCATTGGCTGAAGCTGTAGTTAACTTAGCAGCCATGCTTCTAGTGAGCACGCCCTCAGTGGGTCACCAATGATGTTTACAAGCTCAATGTCCTAAGATTTTGTCCACTTACTTTGTGGTCTAGGATCTGAGCTTGAAGAGGTCACTAGAAACTCAGGAGTGAGTTTAGGTGCAGGAGCCATAGAATCATTGAGATCATCTGTTGAGATGCTTTGTTCAGGTTAGGGTACTTGAATCACAGGTTCCTGAACATTTGGTTCAGTATTACCTATCCCAGTAGGGATTGATTGATTATCAGTGAATTCACTGATGGTTAGTTGAGAAAGGTTGTGGGCAAGACATAGTATGAGATGTCAGCATCAGCTTGATAGGAGGAATTGATTTCAATGTTGAACTCATCAGGAGGATATCTTGTTGAGTCATCAATTCCTATTTCCTCCATAGAGGTATTGGTGAATCTGATGCTTTCTGAACTTTCATCAAAGGTGACATGAAAGGTTTCCTCAACTTGTTGTCTTCTGGTGTTAAACACCCTGAAGGCTTTAGAGATCAGTGAGTAACCTAGGAAATATCCATCATCAGCTTTAGCATCAAACTTGCCTAGGTGATCTTTGTGGTTGTGAATGAACACACGACACCCAAACACATGAAAGTAGCTGATATCAGGAAGTCTACCTTTAAATATCTCATATAGGGTTTTGTTATGTCTTTTGACAATGATTGACATGTTTTGACTGCTTCAGTCCATAAATGCTTTGAGAGTGCTGAGCCATTTAACGTAGTTCTGGCAGCCTCAATGAGAGTTTTGTTTTTCCTTTCAGCTACCCGATTTTGTTCAGGGGTGTAAGGAGATGAAAAGTTTTGGGAGATTCTCTTTTCATCACAGAAATTCTCAAGCTCTTGATTTCTGAACTCAGTGCCATTTTCAGTTCTAATTTGTTTAATAGTAATGTCATTTTGGTTTTCAATTTTCCTGATGAATGACATTATTGTATCAGCTTCCTGACTCTTTTTGGAAAGAAAGTATACCCAAGTGTATCTTGAGAACTCATCAACAATGACAAGTGTATACTTCTCATCCTGGATTGATCTAGGACTAACTGGTCTAAAGAGATCCATGTGCAGGAGGTGAAGGCAGCTTTTGATGGAGAAATTTTGTTTTGTTTTGAATGATGCTCTGTGGTGTTTGCCTTTTTCACAGGCTGAGCATGGTTTATCTTTTGCAAAAACCAGTGATGGTAAGCCAAGGACTTTGTTTTGTTTTGCCAAGTTGTTGATGTTTTTGAAGTTTAAGTGAGAAAGTCTCTTATGCCACAGCCAGTTGACAGTTTCAGTGGCTTTGGCAAAGAGACAAGTTCCATCTTGAGAGAGTGTTAACATGTCTAAGACATAAACATCATCTCTTCTAGGAGCTATCAAAACAACTTCTTTTTTGGCATTGAAAATGGTGCCTTGTTTGTCATTGAATTGCAAAATGTACTTAGCATCACATAATTGACTGACACTGATGAGATTGTATTTTAGACCATTGACATAAGCTATTCTAGAGAAAACTATTCCATTGCAGTATACTGAACCATAACCTTCAGTGGGACATGATGAGTTATCACCAAAAACTACCTTGGGTCCTGTTTCCTTTACATACTTGTGCAGATACTCCTTAACACAAGTCATGCTTCGTGAGCATCCACTATCTAGATGCCAAATAGGCTCCCTGGCGTGTCTCTGCACAAATAGTAAACTGAATTAGTTTCTCTTACTGACCCACATGCTAGTGGGCTTGAGTCTTGATGTAGGTTTTACTGATCAGGTCTTAAATTTACAGTGTCTCGTTATACCTATGGTCTACCCTAGTGCACTAATGGGCAGTGTACCCAGTCGCGTGTAGTGTAGTAATCGGTAAAGCCGAGGTCGTCCCAAGAGCTATGTGTGTTGGATTATTACTAAGTCTAGTGTCACAGATTTAATAAAGGTTTCGATATGGATTTAATTAATTAAACTACCAATGCAGAATAAAATAAAGCAGATATATAGATAAAAAGAAATCAATAGAGAATAGTGGTGCTAACCTAGTTAATCCTCCTAGCTAGTTATGTCTACGTCTACTTACTTCCATTTACTTCAGGTGGGGTCAAATTCGAGAGGAAAGCATTTTGTCAATTCGCCCTAACCTATCAACAAAGATGCCACCACAGGAGAAATCAGGCGCACCGTCATAAGTCTTGTTGTTCCTGGTCCCCTAAGCCAAGTCATTAAGTACCGCTACATGCTAGCTTCATAATAGTGAGTGCCCGGCCGTTAGGAACTTAGACACTACGCCCCGTAATTCTTAAGTTGAACCAAACGATAGGTGATCAGTTGGTCAAATCGCACAAGTAGAAAGAGTCGTCAGTTGGTCATATCTTACCCTTCCCGTCTCAGTCCGCTAGTTGGTCATATCTCCTAGGCAATTGGCCTCTACTGCAATTCAAAACTACCGAACCAAGGGTGGCTACCAATAAACTATGCATGCATACACTTAGAAATAATTGAACAGAAGTAATATAAACGCAAACAAAACAATTAAGGAATCATAACTAGGCCAGCACCAGAGTGCTTAGCCAAACATATAGTAAATCATACCAACAAAAATGAATAAATTATGAATTGAATTGAACATAATGTTTGATACAAATTACTTGATGTAGAGCTAATAATGATGATGATTGCGAGTGAATTCTTCCTTCAAAACTGGCTTCGGACTGCTGGAAAATTCCCTGGAGTGGTGCCCTAATCGACCCCTAGGAGAGGGGTGAAGAGAGATGCTACAAAATGCAAATTTAGGGTTGTATTTATAGGCCCCGACATGGTTACGGCGTAATTAAATATATTAGTTACGTCATAACTAAAGTTACGCCGTAACTAATATATAGTTACATCATAACTATTACATTACGTACTTTTTTAGGTCATCCATTTATATTGAAACTTAAGTACACATGTGTACGCGTTTGGCCCCTGATCATTCTTCTTCATTTAATGTTTAGTCCTTGAAGTAAATAAACTTAGTACCAACTTGTCACTTTTAATCCCTGGACCTCGAAACTTTGCGCCCAAGTAATAAATTACGGCTTAACTAATTATCCGAGTTACGCCATAATACTTCATCCGCTTATACTTATCCGCTCAAAATTATCTCTACGGCGTAACTAAATTGCTACATTACGCCGTAACCTTCACAAAAATAATTACGAAGTAACCATAAGAAATGGTTACGCCGTATCCTTCAAAGCATCATATTTACGTCGTAACATAATTAGTGAGTTACGGTGTAATCTTCATACTGAATTCATAGGCCCTCGTAAATCAATCTTCAGAACATATATTTGGCCTTATATCACATCTTTTCCGCTCCAATGCCTCATTTATCCTGAAATGCAAATATGAACGAATTAAGTACCATATTAATACAAATGAGGCCATAAACACGAGAATTTGATATATAAAAGATCAGGCTAATTTGATGTTATCAAATATCCCCCCACTTGAATCCTACTTGTCTTCAAGTAGACCCTTTAAATAATTCTTAAAAAGATATCTCCCAAGATTAATTGGAAGTTATGAGTTTAAAAATCACCTAAGCTAGAAAATTCCAAACCGAGCACCTCACGAAAAGGGAATTGAAATCACACTCTCTCTCATAATTCACGTGTTTATTTTTGGGTGATCACTCAACTGCTCAGTCAGGGCGATTATTCTATCATAGGCTTGACAAAGATACTAATCTCCACCACTAGAGTCTATAGATGCAGCTATTCTAAAAGGCAATGGTTTGACACAACACAAGCTTATGGGGTTATTTTGTCATTACTAACGAGCTACGGCGAAGGGGACAAAACAAATGATACATGACCAAATCCATGGCCAAGACACCAATGATTGCTCGCTTCCTCACCTAAACTCGATTCATGACTAAGGGTAGGATAAGACATGGGAACACATTTAATGGGTGTAAACAAAAAGACACGAAACAAATTGTTAGCCTTGATTATTTTTATTAGAAGTGATGGTCATTCACGATTAGGAACTTTGTAATGTGTGTTAGATATCATGATAGAATAGTCAACGGGCTCGTGGATTGGGCTAAGCTAATTGGGCATTAGTTAAGTTAAGCTAGCCTTGTCTAGTTCGTGTAACCCAAGCCCAATCCAAGTCCATCTCAAGGCCCATGGCCAAGCCTTAGGGCATCCTCTCTCTTGTACTATAAATACCCCTCAAGTATGTCATTTGAGGGGTGTGCTTGAGTGTGTATGTGTGTGTGTTTTCCTTTGAAGCAATATAACATCTTATTGTTTTCATCTTTCTTCTCTCTACCTCTCTAAATATACACGAATTATACATCAAGTCACCATCTAATCTTTTCTTTCTATTCTACGCATACAGTTTGTGTTTAACGTGGTATTTGTGTTGGGTTTGTGATAAGGTTGATATATCTAAGGTCCTACAATTGGTATCAAAAAGTTTAATGATCGTTGTTCGAATCTCAAAAAGAGCTCGACTCAGATGAAACCAATGAATTGACGAAGAAAAATGTACCATCTCGAGAAACTTTCTATGACTTGACCAGGACGGGTAATAATTTCAAGCTAGTTCTCTAGTGATGTAAACGTGTCTCGAATCGGTCTAGTTCATTTAAAGTCGATCAATTCAAAAGTGCGAACTCTACCCTCTATGTGCAGATTTCTGTCAAAACATATAAGCACATGTGAAGGGGGAGTGTTTCTGAAAATATAAAACTCACGGAGTGTTTCAAACATGTTTTCTATCATAAACACTCTGAGAGATTTTCAAGAAAAATGGTTTTATGGCAACAATAGGACAGTCATGGAGTTATAAGGTGACTAAGGATAGGAAATCCGTCCTATGATCCGCCAGAGCCGGAGGGATCTACCCAAGGACATCACCAATAGTTTAGAACTAGAAGTCCTTAGGAATGATTGAAAAAAGGAGTAATGTGAGAAAGGAGAAAGAAGGGGTTGAAGAATTAAAAAGAAATGTAAAAGAAAGGGTGAAAAGAAACAGCCCTCCATATTCAACCTTAGGGCAGAAACCGGGTTCAATACATATGCTACTAGTTGTCACTTGATGACACTGGTATTGAAGACAAAGACGTCATGGACCCAGTGACGCACTGCACTAAACCTTCTAGCCACTCAATTCCTCTCAAAAGGGATTTGTTTCATTCTCACTGGGAACCCTACATAATCTATCGACTTTCTCTTAGAGATCGTTGGTATTGAAGAAGGAGACCCTCTCCCTAGTCTCCGCTCAGGAAAACCAAAATGCACAAATTGAGTCTAGAGCCACGAGATTCATCAAAAGATCTCATAGGAACACTTGACATGACATCGCTTGTTGTTCATCAATAAGGACAAAAGTGATATATTATAGAGTCCTACGCAGATCTTAGCAATCTGCCAGAACATTTATGAGAGGTTTCACAATTGTGATCCTCAGTGATTGAATGGAAACTCCTGCCAGGGTCAACATCAAGCAGCCCTGACAGCAGGTCACTTCGGTAACTCCTCGTGGATTACGCTTAGTGTGTCTCAAACGGTCTACAGTCGTGAAGTGATGCTTCGGTGTACTTCAGCGACTCATCTGAACTGTAGATGTACTTCGGTATATCGCGTTATCTCACTTGTGGGACTCCAGTTCAGGAACGGCCTTTGTAAGAATTAGAGATGTGTTTTCACACTATGTTGTTAACACCCTCGAAATTCAAACTTGCAAGTGCCGGAATCCGCTTATTACTAACAATGTTTTATGTTTTCTTCTTATGGAAGCTCTGGAGCGGATGGATCGTGCAGACTCGCCACATGCTCATACCAACAAAACATGAAAGTTCTCTTCAAAATCAAAGGCTACTCAAAGTCAAAGAATCAACAAAGTTTAAAGACTCGAGAACTACATCATTGGTAACCTAAAGACAACTAGAAGTGTGAGCATGGTGGAGAAAGAAATGGAGAATGACGTGGAGACACCTAACCAACGAAGTTGACAACGGTAGACAACCACATTATCTGATCACAAAGCATGAAGGAACAAAGAATTAAGACTATTCTATATCTACTCACAAAGTTCAAGCTCAAAAAGATTAAAGACCTATTCAAGTGGAGCATCTTTTGTATGACCACCCCTTAGGGGGAGATTGTTAGCCTTGATTATTTTTATTAGAAGTGATGGTCATTCACGATTAGGAACTTTGTAATGTGTGTTAGATATCATGATAGAATAGTCAACGGGCTCGTGGATTGGGCTAAGCTAATTGGGCATTAGTTAAGTTAAGCTAGCCTTGTCTAGTTCGTGTAACCCAAGCCCAATCCAAGTCCATCTCAAGGCCCATGGCCAAGCCTTAGGGCATCCTCTCTCTTGTACTATAAATACCCCTCAAGTATGTCATTTGAGGGGTGTGCTTGAGTGTGTATGTGTGTGTGTTTTCCTTTGAAGCAATATACCATCTTATTGTTTTCATCTTTCTTCTCTCTACCTCTCTAAATATACACGAATTATACATCAAGTCACCATCTAATCTTTTCTTTCTATTCTACGCATACAGTTTGTGTTTAACGTGGTATTTGTGTTGGGTTTGTGATAAGGTTGATATATCTAAGGTCCTACAATTGGTATCAATCGCCTAACAATGGTTTAGGAGTGTTTGTGTTTGTTTTGAAGGGTTACACATAAGGCTCGTTATTCATATTTGTCACGCATCAAGCTTTAATTTTTGCACTCAAAAATTCAAGATTCTTGTGGTTTAAGGTTTATTTGGTGCTAAAGTTTCAGTTTTTTGCAAAAAGTTTGAAGCTTTACGTGTTTTTCTTCATTTTTAAGCTCGTTTTTGGTTCATTGGTCATTTCTACTCTTAACTTTTCTAGCCACTTTGGGTGAAAAAGGTCAACATTTTTGGGTTATTCGAGTGTTTTTAAGGATATCTGTGCAAGCGAAATCATTTGAATCGTTGGAAATTTCTTACGAGTAGAAGTCAAAAAGTCAAAACCCTAGTTTTCTACTCGTAACTTTTCTAAGCACTTTGGGTGAAAAAGGTTAACATTTTTGTGTTATTTGAGTGTTTTTAAGGCTATCTGTGCAAGCAAAATTGTTTGAATCTTTGGAAATTTTTTACGAGTAGGTCAAAACCCTAGTTCTACTCGTAAGAAAGTCAACTACTCATAAGTTTTCTACTCGTAACTTTTTGGTGAAGAATCTTCGTGCTATAACGGTTACTCAGTGCTTCCCTCACTTGGATAAGTGTGTGGAACACTTCGACTTGTGGATATCTCTTACGCTGTGACAGTGTAAAGGATTTTTGGTTCTTAACCATAGTTTACGCATAAGCTAAAAGCTTACGAGTAACTCTATGCATAACTTCACAATTACGCGTAAGGTTTACGAGTAACTTTTTGTCTACGCATAAGCTTAAGGTTACGCGTAAGATACTTTCTACGCATAAGAATCCTACGCCTAAGATCCTACGCATAAAGATCCTACGCATAAGATCCTACGCCTAAGCCATCCTACTCGTAACTTCGTAGTCTACTCGTAACTTCGTAGTCTACTCGTAACTTCCTCTTCCTACGCCTAAGCTTTTCAAAAAAAAAAAAAAAAAAAAAAAAAAAAAAAAAAAAAAAAATTAATTTGAGTAAAACTTGAGTAAAATTGAGTAAAATTTGGCGGGAAAACTTGAGTAAAATTTAATTTTTCGAGGAGACTAAACGTTCAATTTTTACGCGAGATTCAAATTTTGGTATAACTTGGAAATGTTTGGTCAAAAATTCAAATTTTTGGGCCTAAATTCAAATTTTTCGGGTCAAATTTGGCGTCAAAATTGTCATAACTCAAATTTTTCATACGACCTTAGAATTGATTTTTATAGTGAATTTCAAATTTTGGACGAAAATTTTTTAAGAACCGAGTTTACGAGTACGACCTTCGGAAACACCTCAACTGAGCTTAATCTTCATCAACCACAACTCCTTTATCGTTGAATCGATCCTGCATCAACTTTATCATATCATACCTTCATCAATGGCTACTCAACAAGACATTCATGCAGCCGGTGCCGAAAACCGTCCTCCTATGTTGGCAAAATGTGGTTATCTTCAATGGACAAGTCGTATGCTCCGTTACATCAAGACCAAACCGAATGGGAAACTCATGATTAAATCCATTCAGGATGGACCCTTCCAGCCTCGACAAGTTCATGTACCTGGAAATCCTGATGCAACACCTCCCACCCCACCATCCTCTCATCTTCAAACTGAATCAGAATACACTGAAGAGGATCAGAAACAAGTTGATGCAGATGACATGGCAATTCATATTGTCCAACTGGGTTTACCAATAAACATCTTTGCTGCGGTAGACAGTTGTGAAACTGCTTTCGATATGTGGGAACGTGTTAGACGGCTATGTTTTGGAACAGAAATTGGTAAACAAGATATGGAGAACAAGCTGCTAACTGAATGGGAGAAGTTTACATCTACACCAGGAGAATCCATTGAATCCTACTATGGAAGGTTTTGCACTTTGATGAATGAGCTTATCAGAAACAAGTTGGCACCCAGAACAATCGTTCAAAACATCAAGTTCCTGAATAATCTTCCAGAAGAATGGGGACGATATGTCACTATTGTCAACCAAACAAAAGACCTTCATCAGGTGAACTTTGATCAACTGAATGATTTTCTGAAACAAAACCAAGCTGAAGCGAATGAAGTCAGGCAAGAAAGATTGGCAAAGAATCATGATCCATTGGCACTTATTGCTAAGACTCAAACTTCAGTTAATACACAACAACAAGCTTCATCATCTTCCACCAACAACAACTTGCAGCAATACATTCCACAACCTCAACAACAATTCTATCCACAAGAACAACAAGTCATTCAACAACCGTATCCACAATACCAGGAACAAGGAATCACTGACCCTGAAGCTGAAGTAAAAGCGACCTTGCAACAGGTATTTTCTTTATTGGATAAAGCATTTAGCAGTCGCATGGGTAATCAGGCGGTTCCGTATCAGGGTAATCAGTTGGGTCAGAATGTTGGAAATCAGATGGGACAGAATGTTGGGAATAGAGCAGTGGGTAATCAGAATTGCAATGTTGCAGCTCCAGTCGTTGGGAATTATGGAGATGGACATCAAGGGGGTCAGATTGTGAATCAGAATATGGGATATCAAAATGGGAATAACTGTTTTATGACTTCTGTTCAGAATGCTACCTCCGAACCTCAAAGACAAGATTCAGGATCTAGTGTCATACCAATGACAAAGCTTTAAAAGATCCAGTACATGTTGATGTTGGCAGAAAAAGAAGAGTTGGGAATTGAGTTGACTGCTGAGGAAATCAAATTCAGGTACCCAAAATGGGAAGATAAAGCAAACGATACTGCAACCTCCAGTCACACAATCAATCAACAGGCCACAACATCAAACGGTACTTATGACACAACTCCTGTCTACGACACAGATTCACTCAATGAGGTACCACATTCGTTTACTCATGAGAAGCCACATTCTGTGTCTCCCGAACCTTATTATGACACATATGTGGGAGAGCAAGTTAATAGCAATGTTAACTCTGAAACTCCATATATGGATCCTAATGGAGGTCAAGTGATACAGAATGGTGCTAATGATGAGGAAACACGTGCTTATTTTGAATCATTAATTAATCAATGTGGCATTGAAGTTGAGAAAGTTAGAACGGTCAATCGCGAAGTTAAGGCCGCGAATGCTAAATTGACCGCTGAGCTTGAGAGTTACAAGGAGCACGCCAAAGCCTTTGAATTTCATACAAACAAATTTTCAGAATTAGAAATTGGTTATCGAGATTCTGTTTTAAGAGAACAACAATTGCAACTCAAGTATGACACACTTGATGTGAATCTGAATTTGAAAATAAAATCTTTAAACAAGGAAATTTCTGATCTAAACAACCAACTTTCTAAACAAAAAACACTGTTCTCTGATCTTGAAAAAGAGAAGAAACAGTTGATTGCTAATTTTTCAAAACGAGAAGATTCTCTTCTTGATGAAATTCTGGATAAAAATGAAACTATCAAAAAATTGGATAATTTGCTTCTTACAACGGGTCATTCCGCTAAAACAAACAAGATGCTTTCTAATCAAGCAAATCCGATTTTTCACACTTCACATAAAATGGCTCTTGGTAACTCACCTCCTTCGTTCCTCAAGAAAGCTCAGAAAGAACGGAATGTGTTGAACAATGGACAACCTTTGCATGAACCCATAATTGTTCGTGATTCTCTTGAAACGTTGGAACTAGCTGAGGAGAGTCGATCAAAAATGAAACAAAAGAATCCAGATCTAAAACCGATTGATTATAACAAATGGAACAAAATTAATGGGATTACTTTTGTTAATCAAAAAGAAACGTCAAAGTTTTCCATCACACCAAGTGTTTCAAACAAAGTGTCAAAACCAGTTTCAAAACCAGTTGTAGTTTCCAAATCTCTTTCGAAAATCGAACAAATGTCTTCAAACAATCCTTTTAACACAAGTGATACTAGAAGCATTTTAAACGATGTTAAAACTAGAATTGGGAGTCTTCAAGAGACTGTTAAAACTAAAACCACTATGACACCTAACAACTGGTTCTCTACTTTTGATATCGAACAGAGAAAGTTTTTTGAAACTCAAATTGCCCCTCAGCTGAATAACATCAACTCAAGGGTAATTCATGTTGAACAAGAACTTTTGAAAGAAACAGCTGACTTTGTCAAGGACCATAAATCCCTGGTAAAGCAAGCTAATGAATGTTTTGAACACATCAAAGTTTTGGAAAATTTGAATGATTCTCTCTTCGAAGATGTTATGACTACCGATATCATGTCCATTATCTTACAAACATATTCTGTTGAAGATCATGAAAGACTCCAGGATGAGACCTCCGAAATTGTTTCAAAATATGAAAAAGCTCTTATGAAACTTGAAAAAGAAAACGTGTCCTATTTTAAACAGCTTGATCGAAAAACAGAGGAATGCAAGTATGACAAACTGTCGTATGAGCGTGCCTACAAGGATATGCAAGAGCAAAATGATCTTTTGAGAGCTCAGCTGGGATGTCTAAAAGGAAAGGCTGTGGATACTAAGTTTGCAAAACCATTGACTAAGGAGAAAATAAATGTTCCCAAACCGGTTTTCAAACCAAAAATGTCTATTTCTCAGTATCCTCCAAAAGTCAATGAGAAAAATGATTTGTCAAAAACAGTCACTCCACAGACTTTGCCTATTAAAAAGAGAATTATCAAAGCTTTTGAAAAACCAGTTTTTGATAAAGAAAAAGTGATTACAAATGGCATCTCTAGGACTAGTACAAGGAATGTGACCAAAAATCCAGTTAAAGAATCTGTTGGTTCTAACAAAATGGTAAACAATCACTATCTAGAAGAAGCTAGGAAAAAGGCACAGACTCGAAAAGACGGAATTCTAGGTGCAACATCTAGGGTAATGAATTCTACAAGATTTCAAGGCACTGCTAGTAGTAGTAAACCATTACCTAGGAACACTCTACAAAAGACTAGGGATTGGATTGCATCTAAGAGTAGTTGCGCAAAAGAAAATGCTATGCCCTTAGAAAACAACACTAGGAATTCTAAGTCTTTCTCGACCAAGAATCAATTTCCAAAAGACTGTAGTGACAAAGTTAAAGCTGCTGTTTTAAACAAGAATATTGAATTTGTCTGTACTACATGTAAAAAATGTGTCTTTTCAGCTAATCATGAAGCATGTGCCTTACAATATCTCAAGAAAGAAAATCCTCGTGCCAAGGCACAATCCACTAAGACACCAAATAGAAACAAGCCCGTTGATAAAATGTCAATCAAAAAGAAACCTAATAGGTGGATCTCTTCAGGACGTAGTTTTTCAAAAAATGAGTCTTCCGCTGCATCTGATAAGAAAACAACTCCTAGATCTTACCTTAGGTGGATACCCACGGGCAAAGTTTTCAACAAAATAGGTCTTAGATGGATTCCCACAGGAAAGATTTTTGATACTTGCTCCAACACAGATAATAGTGAAACTCATCAGGATAAGGAAGTAGAAACCACTACAACCGTTGATAGTGATCACCCTCACCGTGAGGAATCTTGTACTTCTAACACTGTTATTTGTGAAAACTCTTCTTCTTTGGTTGCAGGTGCATCAAATATCTCAGAACCCAGCTCATCAGAGGGTTCCAATTCTGTAAAATCTTCTTCTTCATTTTCTCTATCTTCTATTTTTTATTTTCCATTTCTTTTATAAAACCATCAAAAGAAAAATACAAAAATAGAAAATTTTCAAAAAATACAAAAACATTAGAAAATCAAAAATCCAAAAATATTCTTCTCACGACATGTCTCTCATATAATCGATATTCTGTACGTTTCTAGAAATGTCATTCAACAATGATACGGGCATGTACAGATGCTTGAGCGAGAGTTCTTTAAATTGTTTTCTAAAACATGTCGTTTCTCAAAATTTCTTCATAATAATGGCTTTCGTATACTTCAGTACGAAACCCGGACTTCAAATTAATGGCTTCTGAACACATCAGTTCAGGACCCGCGCTTCAAAGAAAGGAAAGTGCTTATCAAAATCAAAGGTTTTAAATATTTTTTCAAGCGCTTTTCCTAAAAACAATGGCTTGCAGTTACTTCAGACTGTAACCCGATCTTTAAAGAAAGGAAAGTGCTACGCAAAATCGATTTTCATACATATCGAGCACTTATCCTAAAACAAATGAAGATAATTTTTCTCTAAGTATCTTCAAAAGATTATTAAAAATCTTCATCATCTTGCGTACCATTGATTCGAAATTTTTCAAAAAGATTTTTCAAAATCTCTCACATTTGGTACCAAGATAACTCCCTCTAAACCCTTAATTGATTCTAAATTTTCTGTTTGAAAAATATGCTTTCGTTAAGGGGGAGTATAAAACCAAAATTGTTCCAAAATTCATGCTAAATCAGTTTCTCTCCAAAATGTTTTTCGAAAAACATATCTTTTAATCATTTTGTTTCAAAAACATCATGGATATGCTATTTTTGAGGGGGAGAAACGTGATTAAAATGTGATCAAAAAGTTTAATGATCGTTGTTCGAATCTCAAAAAGAGCTCGACTCAGATGAAACCAATGAATTGACGAAGAAAAATGTACCATCTCGAGAAACTTTCTATGACTTGACCAGGACGGGTAATAATTTCAAGCTAGTTCTCTAGTGATGTAAACGTGTCTCGAATCGGTCTAGTTCATTTAAAGTCGATCAATTCAAAAGTGCGAACTCTACCCTCTATGTGCAGATTTCTGTCAAAACATATAAGCACATGTGAAGGGGGAGTGTTTCTGAAAATATAAAACTCACGGAGTGTTTCAAACATGTTTTCTATCATAAACACTCTGAGAGATTTTCAAGAAAAATGGTTTTATGGCAACAATAGGACAGTCATGGAGTTATAAGGTGACTAAGGATAGGAAATCCGTCCTATGATCCGCCAGAGCCGGAGGGATCTACCCAAGGACATCACCAATAGTTTAGAACTAGAAGTCCTTAGGAATGATTGAAAAAAGGAGTAATGTGAGAAAGGAGAAAGAAGGGGTTGAAGAATTAAAAAGAAATGTAAAAGAAAGGGTGAAAAGAAACAGCCCTCCATATTCAACCTTAGGGCAGAAACCGGGTTCAATACATATGCTACTAGTTGTCACTTGATGACACTGGTATTGAAGACAAAGACGTCATGGACCCAGTGACGCACTGCACTAAACCTTCTAGCCACTCAATTCCTCTCAAAAGGGATTTGTTTCATTCTCACTGGGAACCCTACATAATCTATCGACTTTCTCTTAGAGATCGTTGGTATTGAAGAAGGAGACCCTCTCCCTAGTCTCCGCTCAGGAAAACCAAAATGCACAAATTGAGTCTAGAGCCACGAGATTCATCAAAAGATCTCATAGGAACACTTGACATGACATCGCTTGTTGTTCATCAATAAGGACAAAAGTGATATATTATAGAGTCCTACGCAGATCTTAGCAATCTGCCAGAACATTTATGAGAGGTTTCACAATTGTGATCCTCAGTGATTGAATGGAAACTCCTGCCAGGGTCAACATCAAGCAGCCCTGACAGCAGGTCACTTCGGTAACTCCTCGTTGATTACGCTTAGTGTGTCTCAAACGGTCTACAGTCGTGAAGTGATGCTTCGGTGTACTTCAGCGACTCATCTGAACTGTAGATGTACTTCGGTATATCGCGTTATCTCACTTGTGGGACTCCAGTTCAGGAACGGCCTTTGTAAGAATTAGAGATGTGTTTTCACACTATGCTGTTAACACCCTCGAAATTCAAACTTGTAAGTGCCGGAATCCGCTTATTACTAACAATGTTTTATGTTTTCTTCTTATGGAAGCTCTGGAGCGGATGGATCGTGCAGACTCGCCACATGCTCATACCAACAACACATGAAAGTTCTCATCAAAATCAAAGGCAACTCAAAGTTAAAGATGATTCTTCGTCAATGTCAAAAAATCTACAAAGTGTAAAGACTCGAGAACTTCATCATTGGAAACTCAAAGTCAAATAGAAGTGTGAGCATGGTGGAGAAAGACGTGGAGATACCTAACCAACGAAGTTGACAACGGCAGACAACCACATTAACTGATCACAAAGCATGAAGGAACAAAGAATTAAGACTATTCTATATCTACTCACAAAGTTCAAGCTCAAAAAGATTAAAGACCTATTCAAGTGGAGCATCTTTTGAATGACCACCCCTTAGGGGGAGATTGTTAGCCTTGATTATTTTTATTAGAAGTGATGGTCATTCACGATTAGGAACTTTGTAATGTTTGTTAGATATCATGATAGAATAGTCAACGGGCTCGTGGATTGGGCTAAGCTAATTGGGCATTAGTTAAGTTAAGCTAGCCTTGTCTAGTTCGTGTAACCCAAGCCCAATCCAAGTCCATCTCAAGGCCCATGGCCAAGCCTTAGGGCATCCTCTCTCTTGTACTATAAATACCCCTCAAGTATGTCATTTGAGGGGTGTGCTTGAGTGTGTATGTGTGTGTGTTTTCCTTTGAAGCAATATAACATCTTATTGTTTTCATCTTTCTTCTCTCTACCTCTCTAAATATACACGAATTATACACCAAGTCACCATCTAATCTTTTCTTTCTATTCTACGCATACAGTTTGTGTTTAACGTGGTATTTGTGTTGGGTTTGTGATAAGGTTGATATATCTAAGGTCCTACACAAATAGATTCCAAAGTCCATAGTCGCCCCACCACTAGTCGCATTCAATCCCATAGCAAAAATTGAGGGTCAAGAGTCAAGGGGTCTTCAATACACGAGTCAATGCATATAAAATGTAAAGTAGTGCCTCATAAACTCCATAAACTTAGGAAAATAAGATGCATTAACTCGGCCTTCATCATCAATGAAAAATGAAATGTGCTATAAAAAATTTAAATTTGGGTCAATTTAGCACATTTTTCTACTTAAATCAACCATTTCTATCTCCCATCCCCCCACTTGAAATGTACAATACCCCCATTGTACGAATATTGATTAAAATTTGAAAGGCGAGATAGAAATGTACGGGTTTCTAATTTTATCCGTAAGACAAAACGGATTTATAAAAATTTGCGCCTAGTTGAGCAAGGCGAGAATATTCAACACAATACGACACATAGGCTGATTTATATTACGATCATCAATAAACAAACTAACAAACTCTTGCTTGCATTCTCTTTTTTTTCTCTTTTTATTTCACTTTTTTCACTTTTTTTTTTTTTTTTTTTTTTTTTTTTTTTTTTTTTTTTGATGCAAGACAAGTTATACATGAATAAAAAACAATACGAACAAATAAAGCATCCCCCCACTTGAGATCAAGTATCATCTAAACCCGATTTTCTTCCAAAACCCTTTATTCAAAACCCGCGACTTTCACTAGTGGAACCAAAATTAACCAACAGCGCTCGGACCATGGACATAAAGAAACTACAGGGTAGGCTAGGCGATAGGTGTAACGAAACAATTATATTGGGTGAAAAAAATAAAAGGAAAGGCTCTGAAGGGTGTATCTAGGGGTATCTTCCACTAATGGAGAGTGCAACAAAAAGGGTTTAATAGGGGGATTGACTGATCGATGTGAAAAGTCAATAAATACAACACATATATGGGCTATTTGGGTTTAATCCTAAAATTTCCTTATATCCTAGCTGCACCGATCACACCAAGTTACCTCAGTGTAATGCTCATGATAATGGTCTCAAAAAGATATTCAAGGCCGAGTTCTAAAGTCTACTACAGCCACTGGCACACTCAATTTTATGGAATTATGTATAAGGGGAAAACGGAAAGGCTTATCCTCACACAATGGAAAACATGTTTTTCATTACTTAATCTAGATTAATCCAGTTAAGTAATGAAAAACATGTCAAAATTTTAAAGATGAAACATTTTTCACTAAAAACTAGAAAAATAAAGGCAAGAAAAATCAAGTGGGTGTCTATGTCTAATCCCTTCCCCCCACTTGGGTCATACTAAGCATAAAAATGAAATATAAGAAGGGTTAGAATTGAAACAGAAAACTCCCCTGGATTTGCTCGGCATGATCGAAGACTCACGAGTAAACGTGTCCCGCTTTGAGATTTACGAGCAAACTTTAGTAACCTGAATTCACTTAAGACAACCAAATGCATCATACTATAAAAACAACAAATAGAAAAAAAAATGAAAAACCTAACTCACTTTCGTAGGAATCACGGTTGCATTTAGCATATGCAACAAGCCTTTTAAACCACTTGGTGTCCCAAGCGGACGAGTGTAGTCTCGTGAGGGTTTACAGGGAACACACCCAGAAAGTTCACTTAAAACTAATACAAGGTTATTGTATGTAAGTTTAAAATAAAAACTTTGGTTACAGGAGAGGTTACGGCGTAATCACATAAGTGAGTTACGTCGTAATTAGATAAAACCTGGAGACCTTCGATACTGGAGGAGGGTTACGGCGTAACTCAAGGTTATGGTTACGCCGTAACAACAACACAGAATGGAAATTCCAGACTGGTTCTGAATTTTGGTGAGCATAAACGCCATCCTCCTTGCTCCATTTCCTGCAAAATATAAATACAAACATACCAAACCCAACTATTCTAATAAAATGGAAAATAACAGATAGGCATGGGGTGCCTTCTACGAAGCGCTTGTTTTTGTTCGAGTCACAAGCTTGACTCCACCCTTATCTACTACGTAAAAGGGTGTTCATCCCCTCACTTAAAATCAAGTGTGGGTGAAAATAGCAATAAACACCATGAGGGTGTAAATTTGCTGTGGGATGGGGAAATGATAAATTATGATCATACCTAAAAGGAGATGTCATTTCCCTCCATACCTTACCCATTTTAGTTGATGGCACTAATGATTGGTTCACCTCGTGACATGGCTGATCAATTGGCTCGTATGTCTCCTCGTTAATCACTGAAGTGTCCAAGATCTTGTCCTCTAATTCCTTTGCAAGATCAACTAAAATTGGTTCAGTAGCCGGAGCTACATAGCCATCATCAGGTGATGCGACAAGCGAGGTTTGTGAGGTCAAGGGTTGCGCAATTTCATCCATGTTTTCAGCAACCTGTATAGGAAAACTAGCAAGATTATTAGTAATAAAAGAAGAGTTAGAAGTGTTACCATTTTGCGTTGTAGTTGATTCCAAATTAGCTTGAGGCATTGCTTCATCATCCTGTAAGCTCCATGCTTCCATCTTCTTCAATTGATCATTGCTTGTTTCTTCATTTCTCACAACCTTCAAACGTCCTGGAAATGAGATAGGTGGGACATAAGGTCTTATATAAGGTAAATCACCAGGAACTGGCTCGTTGTTGACTTCTTTCATCTTTCCCACCGTTGCTTTGATAGTTCCAACTGCATTCTTTTTACTTTCCAGGACCTTTTGGTTTAATTCTTCAAGCTTAGCTTCCAAGCTTTTCCTCTTAGCATCAAGCTTCTTTAAATTCAAGTCCGCGTCCTCCTTCCTAATCATTTCGTCATTCGAGTCATGCATCCTTTTTAAATTATCCGAGTATTTATTGACGGCTTTCTCCAATGACTCGATATACCTGACCTGCTCATATTCATTGCGTTCTTCTCGGAGAGATTGCTCTTGTATAGCATGAATGTCTTCCTTAACCATATTCATATCACATCCAAGTCCATCAATCTGCTTGGTGATGTCACCAATGTCATCCAAGCCTTTTCTATTTGTTACCCAAGTCGTTGCTCCATCATACTAATTTCGTGAATGGTCAGCCATCATTTGAATTGATCTAAGGGCTTGTGCAAGTGGCATCGTAGGGATAGGCCCTTGAGAATCGAGCATTTGGCGGGAAGGGATGTTTAAACCTTTGTAGAAAGTAAGGATCATCTGATGGTTGCTGATATCATGCGTTGGGCATCTGTAGAGAAGGTCATTATATCTTTCCCAAGCTTCATCTAGTGTTTCATCCATATTCTGTCTGAAACACGTTATTTCTTCCATCTTCTTGGCAATCTTTGAAGGAGGACCAAATCTCCGAATGAATGTTTTCTTTAAAAGATTCCATGTATTGATCGACCCAGTAGAAAGCATCTTCATCCATCTTCTGGCTGCACCAGTGAGTGTAATTGGAAACACTCTAAGCATTAATGCATCTTGAGTGACTCCTGAAGTGTGGAAAAGATCTGTGATCTCTAATACTCTTCGCAAATGCAAGTAGGCATCATTATCATCATTAGTTCCCGCGAAAAGCTTTTGTCTAAGTTCCCTCATGAACTGGCAGCTGATCTCAAAACTGATGTTATCATTCAATTCGGGGCATACCACGCCCGATCTTTGGTTATCTCGAGTCAAAGCAATATATTCTTCCATAGTGAGCATGTCAAAATTTAAATCTTCCATATCCTGAAATATCAAAAACAAACAAAAATGGAAAAGAAGAGACAAAGAAAACTAAAAACAAAAATAAAAGAAAATAAACTATAAAAGAAAAACTTAAATAAAAATCCTAGATAGCTCCCCGGCAGCGGCGCCAAAAACTTGATGCAGGTTTTACTGACCAGGTCTTAAATTTATAGTGTCTCGTTATACCTATGGTCTACCCTAGTGCACTAACGGGAAGTGTACCGGGTCGCGTGTAGTGTAGTAATCGGTAAAGCCGAGGTCGTCCCAAGAGCTATGTGTGTTGGATTATTACTAAGTCTAGTGTCACAGATTTAATAAAGGTTTCAATAGGGATTTAATTAATTAAACTACTAATGCATAATAAAATAAAGCAGATAAATGGATAAAGGTAAATCAATAGAGAAAAGTGGTGCTAACCTAGTTAATCCTCCTAGCTAGTTATGTCTACGTCTACTTACTTCCAATTACTTCAGGTGGGGACAAATTCGAGAGGACCGCATTTGGTCAATTCGCCCTAACCTATCAGCAAAGATGCCACCACAGGAGAAATCAGGCGCACCATCATAAGTCTTGTTGTTCCTGGTCCCTTAAGCCAAGTCATTAAGTACCGCTACATGCTAGATTCATAATAGTGAGTGCCCGACCGTTAGGAACTTAGACACTATACCCCCTAATTCTTAAGTTCAACCAAACGATAGGTGATCAGTTGGTCAAATCACACAAGTAGAAAGGGTCGTCAGTTGGTCATATCTTACCCTTTCCGTCTCAGTCCGCTCACGTAGGGTTAGTTGGTCATATCTCCTAGAAAATTGGCCTCTACCGCCATTCAAAACTACCGAACCAAGGGTGGCTACCAATAAACTATGCATGCATACATTTAGAAATAATTGTACGGAAGTAATATAAACGCAAACAAAACAATTAAGGAATCATAACTAGGCCAGCACCAAGGTGCTTAGCCAAACATATAGTAAATCATACCAACAAAAATGAATAAATCATGAATTGAATTGAAAATAATATTTGATACAAATTACTTGATGTAGAGCTAATAATGATGATGATTGTGAGTGAATTCTTCTTTCAAAACTGGCTTCGGACTGCTGGAAAATGCCCTGGAGTGGTGCCCTAATCGACCCCTAGGAGAGGGGTGAAGAGAGATGCTAAAAAATGCAGATTTAGGGATGTATTTATAGGCCCTGACATGGTTACGGCGTAATTAAATATATTAGTTACGTCGTAACTAAAGTTACGCCGTAACTAATATATAGTTACGTCGTAACTATTGCATTACGTGCTTTTTGAGGTCATCCATTTATATTGAAACTCAAGTACACATGTGTATGCCTTTGGCCCCTGATCGTTCTTCTTCATTTAATTTTCAGTCCTTGAAGTGAATAAACTTAGTACCAACTTGTCACTTTTAATCCCTGGACCTCGAAACTTTGCGCCCAAGTAATAAATAACGGCGTAACTAATTATTTGAGTTATGCCGTAATACTTCATCCGCTTATACTTATCCGCTCCGAAATTATCTCTACGGCGTAACTAAATTGCTACATTACGCCGTAACCTTCACAAAAATAATTACGACGTAACCATAAGAAATGGTTACGGCGTATCCTTCAAAGCATCATATTTACGCCGTAACATAATTAGTGAGTTACGGCGTAATCTTCATACTAAATTCATAGGCCCTCGTAAATCAATCTTCAGAACATATATTTGGCCTTATATCACATCTTTTCCGCTCCAATGCCTCATTTATCCTGAAATGCAAATATGAACGAATTAAGTACCATATTAATACAAATGAGGCCATAAACACGGGAATTTGATATATAAAAGATCAGGCTAATTTGATGTCATCAGGTCTAAAGGTCTGCTTGAATTTGGCAATTGACTCATGGTCAGTGGTTGAGTGCATTGTGCTACCACAGGTTTTGCATTTGATGACCCAGTGATTCGGGGTTGCTTTAAATTTCTCCTTGCTTGGATGACACTGTCATGCTGGGATGTCTCATGAGCTAGATTTCCGCAAATATCACAGCATGTGTTCATGAGACAATCATCTGGGTGATGATCATTGAAGCCACAGTGTGGGCAAGGAGGAAAAGGTTTTTCTCTATTTTGTGAGCTGGTTTGGAGGTTGAAGCATATTGATGACCAACTTTGGTATGTTTTGCTTCACTTACATACTGTAAGTGATCAGAAGTTCTGTGATCATCCTTTTTGCAGATAATACAAAAAAGGATTCTGTAGCAATTGTCAGTGGTGTGGCTGTTATAATGGCACATATCACACTTCTGCCTGGGCTTGTTGGTGGATTTTGACCTTGATCAACTAGAGGAGGCTGACTTAGTTTCCTTGATTGATTCAGGAGCTTTTTCGATGGATTCCATCTTATCAGTCAGCTTCCTCATAAGTTTAGTCAGTTGCTGAATTTGGTCTGCTTAAGTAGGGACTGAAGATGTGGAGGTCTCAGTGGTAGTAGACTCTTGTTGGATTGGTTTTTTTGGTCTTTTTAGGATGGTTCTACCAAGTCCAGACCTTTCTTTTGGTGAATGAGGATTGAATTGTAATGGAGTAAGCTCAGAGCTTGGTGCAGCACCCTGAAGAGTTTTCAGGGGTGGAAGCGGTGCTTGAGATTCTACTTTAGACTCATAGATGTGTTCAGTACCACTGGGCACATCAGGGAGTCCAAGCATGCTCTTTAGAGCTTGGCTTTCAGGCTCTACTATTCTTCCATAATCAAAATTTAGAAGCTTACTCTCAGGGTTAACCCATTCAATCCAATCACTAGGCTTGGGAATTGACAACATATTGGTAATCATGCCACCAGACACAAATGGCTTTGGACTCTGATCTTTGTTGTGAGATTCAGGGAGATGATCTTCACCTATGACTCTCTTTTTGCTAGTGGGGGCTCCCACAGCATCAAAGACCCTTGGATTCTTAGCAGTACAACTTTCAATGACATCTTTTTCCTTTTTAAGTTCATCTTGAAGAGCCTGATTTCTTTTAACTAGTTCAGTGTTTTGAATTTTCAATGTGACAGCCTCAAGCTTAGTTTGTTTTAAAAGAAGTAGTTCATCCCTACACTTGTTCAATTCAAAACTTAACTTGTTGTATTTTGAAAAAAAGATTTAATCGTTGCTCTTCTACAAACTTAAGATCAACATTGATATAGTTCATATAAGACTGCCAATCAGAGTTATCATCCATAGAAAGTAAAATATTTACCTTCTTCATTGTGATGTTGACCCATTCTCCATTCCTGGCTTGATTTTTTCCAACAGCTAGCTTGTCCTCTTCTGAGAGAGCCATCAGTGCACTGACTTGCACCATTTCATCGTCTGAGGGGATTGGCTCTTCATCCCAATCGAAGACTTCAGCAACTAGGCCCTTGTTTTTACCCTGCACAGATTTAACAGTGTTTGTTGTTTCTGAGGGAGTGGCCTCAAGCAGTGCTTGCTTAGCTTTGACCTTCCTATACTTAGCTTCAAAATTAACAATTTTATTTTGATCAGATTTGTTTTGAAAATTTTGATGAGACAGATAGATTTTTGGTTGAAATTTGCTAAAGCCTGAGGACTCATTTGACCTTGATGGTTTGTAAGAGGGTTCAGAAATTGTTTTTGAGAAACAGTTGGCAAAATGACCTCTTTTGTGACACTTAAAGCACTCAGTGTCCTCATTAGCTTTAGCATTTGAAAAACCTTTGTTTCTTTTTATAAACCTCCGAGAGTTAGCAAGGAGTGCCCTTTCCTGAAATTCGATGTTCAGGTCATTTCGGTACTCCTCACTTGATCTCTCATCAGGCTCATCATCTGAATTTTCCTAAAAATCTTGAACCACACTGTTAGAATAAAAAGCAGTAGAAATTGGTGTTGAAGTGGTGTTCAGGGACTTCTTGACTTCCTGGGACTTGTTTAAGTTAGGGTATTGTCTGTTAATGAGGTTTTCCTCATAGAAAAATTTTCCATATAATTCAAGAAGTTTAAGATTCTGGATATGGTTAGCATTCCTAAGTCCCTAAGAGAAATTCAACCACTTATCAGGGAGACTATTGACAAAACCAACATTGACTTCACGCTTGGACAATTTTACACCATCATTTGATAGTTCATTTAACAAGGTTTTGTACCGGGTGTAAGTTTGAGACAGAGTTTCTGAGTCCTTAGCCCTGAAGGTGTTATACTCAAGTTTCAGGTCCATTATCCTGTTTTCCTTGGTATCAGATGGACCTTCATGACTGTGGACCAAGTCATCCCAGGTTTATTTAGCTATACTACAGCTTATAACAGACTCCATAATATCATCAGGAAGACAAGATATGATAATACTTTTGAGTCTTTGGTCCTGGTTGACCACCCTTCTCTCATTCTGAGTCCACTGAGCTTCAGGTTTAGGTAAACCTTCAGTAGTCTTTGGGATAAATGGACCTTCATTAATACACTTTATGTAGTAAGGTTCCATCCCAGTCAAATAGCAAAGCATTCGCTTTTTCCATTTGTTAAATTTACCAACTTCGAGTCGAGGGGCAACAGTTGAATAAGCTCCACCCTTTTTGTCAACAAGTTGGGGCACATCAATTTCAGCCATTAGGATCCTGATTTAAAAACGTTTTTGAGCGGCTTAAAAAGGGTTTTATAATCAACCTGCTCTGATACCACTTGTTGTTCCCGTTTCACAATCGTATTAAAACAATTAATAATAATAAACAACCAAATTTTGAATAATGACTGAAATCAAATAAGTAAAAAACAAACTGATAAATTTTCAACGTTTATATTCTTTATTAGAAATGAATCAAAAAGAATACATTACCCAAGTACTTGCGAAATAGTACTTGGGATTGAAAGGACAAGTATAGTATCTCCTCACTAAGCTCAGTCTAAGTCTGAGCACAACTACAAAGGAACCACTGAGCTATCTCAGGGACAGAGTTGTATTTGGATGAGTAGAAGATGGCTTGTGTGCGTGTTTTATAATTAATCCACAAGCTTAAAATCTCCCACTCCAACTCTTATGTTATTTATACAATTATGGTTTTTAACTCTTTCCTAGAGGATAAACTGACAGGTTACAGAAGATAAAATACTTATGTATTTTGTCTCTGTTTACAAAGGCTATATTGGGTAAGTGACAAGGTTGCTTTCTTCTAGTCAATGATGACACTGAGCCTGATAGTTAGCCATTCAGGGAAAGTAGACTTTGGTTGATAACGACTTCGTCATATCTGTTCAAACTTATCCCGCCTTGTCCCACTCATTCTTCAGTCTTCATAGCCTCCAGTCTTTAGTTTGTCTTCAGTGTTAGTAGTTGGTGAGGAGTTTCAGGATTCAGTGAGTTATTGTCATCACTCATTAAATCCACCATCTTCTTCTTGACTCAGTCGTCACCCCTTAAGTTCTGCCTTACTGAGTGGAGAGACTTCTTCTTTGTCTCTTACTGAGTATCCTGAAGATAGCTCACTGTGAGACTATGCGCTCAGTGACTAGTTAGTGTTTAAGGGACTAAACACTTAGGGTATTTTTTATTCAAATCCTACACTAGTACTATGCTTATCGCTTAACACTCTATGCTTAGTGATCATGTGAGCAGTCTGAATGGTGTTTCCTTGTACGTACAACTTGTTTTCAAGTTTGTTTTTCAAAGTTTTGAGGTTGGAAAAATCATTTAAAAGTTTTGATTCCTTAGCATTGAATTCATGTTTAAGCACTTTTACCTTTTCTTAAAGATCTTGCTTTTGCTTAACAGTTTTATTAAGTTTTTCTCGTAAGGAATTTAACTCTTGTTTTAATATTTCTTCCCTAAAATTACTTTTTCTTATGAGTGCACGCATTTGGTTATCCATCTCCTGCTCATGGTAGTCAATTCAAACTTAGCACGCTGTTCATATATGGCAACTTGTTCCTTATAGGCATTTAGTTCAGTGGTCGTGGAATCATCAGGTGCATAGTATTCATCAAATATACATTCATGATTGACAACAGAAGATGCATCATTTGGTACAATTACACTTTCATCTTGCTTCACATATTGATCATATGGGACAACATTGCTATTACCCATATTTTCAATATCTGATTCAATGATTTCTGTTGATTGTACTTTGTTGTGAATCTTTTGCACATTAACCACATCGTATAGTTTTAATACCTCTGATATGATGGATTCCTTGGAGGGACTGGCTTGTTGAGGTGGAGAGACCATTGGTGTGATGTTAGCCATAAAGATGGTTTGTGTCGTTGGTTCATCATCAACATCAGATTCAGATGCATCACAATCTGCAACTTGAAAGACATTGGGATTGTTCTGGGCCACACCATGCACTGGTTGTTCATCCACATCTGCATCATAAGTTTTGGCATTTCCCTCAGCAAGAAACAACAACTCTTCCTCATCCAACACTGCTCCATTATCTTGAGCTTGCACCAGTAGCATCTTATCCCTGAAGTACTCTGCATTCTGTGGACGTTTTGGTTGAGTACAGTTCCTAGCATTGTGTCCTTTCCCTCCATAATTGTAGCACTTGATTGGCTTCCCCTGACCTTGATCCATGATCATTCCTTGATTCTGATTGCCCACATATCCAGCACCAGCTCCTACATTCCCATAACCAATTCCAACACCTACATTCCCTTGTTCATTATGTAGAAGATAAGCATTCTGCCGTCCTTGCACGTTTTGCACTACAACCCTTCCACCTTTAACAATGGCATGATTTTTTAAATTAGATGCAGTTCTGAGATGATTGTTGGTGTGATGAGTGAGGTTTAAGTTTTGCTTAACCATTAGAGCCAGTTGATTTTCAAAGTGTTCCATGAACATGTTCGATGGCTTGTAACCTAGATCAGGAATGAGTTTGTGATTACCTTCCCCAGTAGGTATAACTTGTGATGCTTTGGTACTTGTCCCCACATTTGTGAAGAATGCAGTTGAATCATTTAAAGAGCTTGCAGCAGCATCATTAGTGTTGAACTTTTCCATGATCATACGTTCAAATGCAGCATGCTTCTCATGTTGGAGTAAGTAAGCATACATTTGCTCATAATTGGTGTGCCTTAGTCCTTTGTTCAATTTGACAGCAGTAAAAAATTTGTGCCATTCAGGATTCATGTTGTTCACGAACTTGGAATTGAGCTGGATATTTGGCATTGTCATCTTGATATTCCTCATATCATTCACAAGCTTATGGAATCTCACATAATATTCAGTAACACTTTCCCCTGGGTTCATTTTAAAGTTCTGAAAGTCAACATACAACTGAGATTCTCTATCTTCCTTAGTTAGTTCCGAACCAGAGAGAAGCATCTTGACATTATCCCAGGCAGCCTTGGCTTCAGTGTTGTGATTGATCAGCTTGTAAATGTCTTTTGGCAAACCTTGAAGTATGATGTTTGAGGCTCTAATGTCAGCATCATATCTCTTCTTCTCCTTATCATCAAGATCATCATACATTCTTGGTCTATCCAACCCTAACATAACATTTCCATCAATTCCAGTTTTGAGAATATCCATGGTAGTTCCAATTTGAAATGGTCCTTCATCGATTGACTTAAGGATGTTAACTCCATTCTCCTTTCCTAAGCAATACAATCTGATTCTTTGAGCTCGAGAATCATAATCTATTCTATCAAGCATGGGAGGACAAGTATCGGATCCTGCAGCTTGAACGTCATCAGCAACGGAAGAAGTGATTGTAGACATGATTCCTAAGTACACAGGATTTTACTACTCTTTGATTAAACCGGGAAATAGATTCTTTCACGGGATTTTACTAAATCAAGAGACAACCGTAACACTTATCACAAGAACATGACAAATCTCAAAAGACAAATCGCACAATTGACAAACCGCTTCAGTCAAATCGCAACCAGACAAATCGCTTAACTCAAACCTCTTCCTAACAAACCGCTTCTGATCAAATCGCTTTGAAACAAATCGCTTATATGTCAAACCGCTGACAATTCAACCCACACAAAGACAAGTCACATAATATCAAACCGCTTAATCAAACCGCAGAAATACAAACCGCTGTTGACAAACCGCACAGTGACAAATCGCTTAAGTCAAAACGCATCTGTTAAACCGCTTAGTTGGAAAAACCGCTAGGGAACAAAAGTACTTCCACTACTTTGTCCTTTTTGTCTCTTTGTCTCAACACACAAACCGCTTAGGGATCAAACCGCTTTCACAAAACAGGTCAAATCACATAAAACACGTATCAAACCGCTTCAAAGATATGAACTCCGAGAGACAAACCGCTTACTTGATGAATTTCAAAAACTAAACTTTTTCAATCCAAAACACTACAACCAAGATGATTGAAGCCTTTCAAACCAAAACCTAAACACTTTTGATGATTCTAAACACAAAAGTACTATCAAAATTCAAACTTTAACACTAAAGATGATCCAAATGATGAAAACTAATCAAAGCTCCTTCAAACCCAAAAACCTAAGAAAACCACTAAGAATCCAAAAACATGTAAGATGGATGATCAAACCTGGCTCTGATACCATTTGTAGCATTTTGGTTTTCACAAACACATATTCATAACACAAAGGGTTTGAATGATTTGAGGTTTTAGAGAGAGAAAGTGAAGAGAGTTGGAAACTTTAATGAGACAAAGAAAAATGCATATTGAAAGCTCCAACCCTTTGCCTTGCAAGGCAAAGGGTATTTATAGGTTCTTACATGAAACGCCTCCTACGGGCTGTGGATCAGGCATACAGTGGGTAAAGACCCGTCCGTCCTGCACGGTTTTACATAAATAACTACTAACTACCACTAATTGACTACGACTACGAGCTTTCTAATGAATACATATACTTGAGGTGACCGAGTCTTTAACTACCGGATTTTCTAAATCCTAACAGACCTACTGATTTTGAGGAAGAGTTAAGTAATCCTAAAGGATCATGTTTAACTAGTATGATATGTTCTAGGGTAATGGTTTGATGTATAGATGTCTGCGACAGCATTTCTGTCTAGTACAAAGTGAGGGATCCGGCTAGTACAAAGTGAGGGATCCGGCTCTTGCAGATCAGTAGCATTATAGAAGGTGTGCAGTTTTTGCACTATATTATGCATTCTAATTGCTATGATTTTCTACTGTAAATGAACATCAAAATAAGTACATATCTCATAATCCATAACACAAATACGAGTAGTAGTGATAATATCCAAACAAACAAGGTAAACATCCACAAACATAAGCATCCATTGCAAAATGATAAAAGAAATGTCTAAAACAACCACAAGCCTAATGTCTCTTTCGCCAATCTCTTCTCTTCCTCTTTCCCGACGTCATGAGGTAGTTAGTTAAGCATTTGATCATACCGTTCAATTGTTTGAATTCTTCGGACTCGTTTGGAAGAGTTAGAAGTTGTTCAAAGTAGGTTATGGGGTCTATGTGGACGTTGGCAACGGGGTTGAATTTTTCTTCTTCTTCGTCTGAAGAGTCCGAGAGAGCATGAGGCCTTTTTCCATTAATCATGAGCCATTTAGAGGGTTGTTTGGTGAGTGGTACCATAACGTGATCGGCAAGGAAATGATCATCGTTGATAGAGAAGGTTGCATTGCACTAACATACTCACGGAGTCGTGTTAGGAGCATACCATAGGGAAGTACCATGGTGTTGACTTTGAATACACCTACCATTCTTTTCACCATGTAATAGGCAAGATTAAATGGTCTTTGGTGAATGAGGCAATAGATCATTTGGACAAGACATGCATTGGGATGGTCTTTGTTCCCGACCAAACAAATGACATTTTCTCTTAGAATTTCTTCCCACTTTCTATAGATGGGATTCATTTCAGAGAGTTCCATTTGAAAGGGATCACGGTGGATGAGTTTTTTGTTGCGGTTGAGGCGAGATTGGTCGGCTCTAATTTTGAAGATGGTATCTTGAACAAGTGTGGGGTCATTGAGAGGAGTGTGATAAATTGGTTTTGGGTCTAGTGCAAAAGATTGAGTGGATATTACCCAATCTTGGGAGTACATACAAATACCTTCACATGGAATGCGAAGAATTTGTGAAAAGGTTTTGAGGGGTAATGTGATGGTTTGATTGTTGACAATGAAAGTGATTGAAATGCTTTCATCATTGTTACGAATGATCCTAACACTTTTGTAAAATTCAAAGATAAAAACCGGACAAATTTGTTCATCAATATCTAGAAGATAATAAAAGTTAATTGCCGAGAAGACTTGACGAATATCGGTGTTTTCAAGGAAACATTCCTTAACCACACGACCTTCGTGAATAAGTTATTTTTCAAGTTTTTTGAAAATTTTACGATTGGTTTTTGAGAGGTCATCTTTTTTATAGTATCTAGAGAGGTAGTGGACAGTGTCATGGTGGTCTTGTTAGGTAGCTTTGGGCATGGTTGATCCTAGAAAAACAAATATTCCAATCAGGTAAAATTTGTAGAGATGAGTTTATGGTTTTGATTTGTATTAACAATGTTGTAAGACATGATAACATTTTAATTATATGAAAACCCTTTTTGTGATTAATTTTGCAATACCTAATTTCATCAATTGGTGGTTAATTGAAAATTTTAAAACCATAAACCCTAGGATGAAGATGATGATGATTAGAACATATGAGTGTAATTACTTACAATGATGTTCAATGAGGAGATGCTTGAGGATATGAAGCCCTATGGAGATGGAAGCAGAATTTAGGTCGTTTTTTGTGTTTGTGAGGAAAGGGAAAAGGATTAAGCTGGTTTTGAAAAGCGTATATCTGTTTTCTGTCACACGGTTCCCCCAGATCCCTTGTATTAGGGATCTGGCTAGTACAACTTGTGGGATCCGGCTACTGTGGACAAAAAAGGAGAACTTTGTAAAACGGGGTTCCTAATTGAATATGTGTTTTGGTCAACATGTTTTGATAGTTTAGCTATCAAGGATCTATTTTGCGACGACGACGTAGGTTTGACGATAGAAAATCATCGAGGAATACTATTCCCGATGATGAGTAAGTAGGGAAAGTAGTGAAGAGAGACTTTTTAGAGACTTGCAACTATTGAAGTTAGCGACTTAATTCATGTGTTTAATATGAAAATATTAACAGGAAAGGTTTTAATCAGGAGAAAGACATATATTATCAACATAAACATACTATAGATAAAAACAACTAATTAGTGGGTAAGTGAACATACTTCTAATCTTTTGGTATGGTTTTAGAGACCATATACCCGAAATACTTCATGAGATTTTAAAGTAATCCATTGTACTTAGTAGAAGTAGGTTGTGATTACTTTTGGGTTCTTCCTTGAGTGTTCACTTCATTTTTCTTTGGATAGAAATGAAGACTTTGGAAGAGTCCTAGCAAGAGAATTTCTTAAGAAGAAATTTTTAGAATAATCTATCATTATCCAACATAAAAATTTGTTTAAAAAGATTTCATTCTTTGTAGTTTTCAATCATACACGGATTGTATCAAGTTTTTAAAGTACAACATACTCTAAGAAACTTGGTAACGAAGCTCTGGTACCAATTTTGGAAAACTAGAAGGGGGGGTTGAATAGTTTTACCGATTAAAACTTTGTTTTAAACTATTTAGATTGACTTATGTCAATCTATTTAAATGTGTGTGTTGGATGTTTATAGATAAGAATATAAATAAATAAAGCAAAGATAAAAAGTAAGAAGCACAAAACCACAACGCGAGTATTTATAGTGGTTCGGCTACAAGGACACCTTCCTTGCCCTACTCCACTCCCTGAGTCACCTACTCGAGAGTTCGTAATCACTACACAACACAAACTCATTATGGTAGAGAAGCCTTCACAACGTCGCCTACTCTTTATCCGGTACAAGGCTAGACACCGGGTTCTTCCACAAAGTAGAACCAAACCTATCACAACGTCGCCTACACTTTATCCGGTACAAGGCTTGATACCGAGTTCCATTACAAAGGAGGAACTACTACCCAACACTACACAACACCTATCCCAAAGGAGATCCACTCCTTATGACAACATCAACAAGGATATCAATATACTTTGACCCAAACTAATCTACCTTGTACATTGATACACCATATCGAATGTACATCCTAGGCACCTTTCACTAATGCCTTTGACACGACTCCTAGGCAACCTTCACTAATGCCTTCAACACGGACTTTCGGCACCCTTCACTAATGCCTTTAACATGGATCTTCGGCACCTTTCACTAATGCCTTTAACACGGATCTTCGGCACCTTTAACTAATGCCTTCGACTTGACCCTTTAGACATCTTTCACCTATGTCTTTGACACAAAACTTCTAATGATAGAGGAAAGAACTATCAACAAGATAACATCAGTAGTCTTGATGATGACGAAGCTTGGCAACCCATGGATTTGAGCTTGCTCGACTTTAAAAGGTGGTGATCTCGCCTTTAAGAGGAACCTAGAGAATCACACAAACACAAACTACATAGAAAGATCCTTTGGATCTGAGGTTAAAGAGTTTACAACACTAAGAGAGAATGTGTGTGAAAGGAGTAAGTTACAATGAAGAAATGGCTCACTATTTATAGACAAAATTTCACTACTGTCCCACGGATCCCACGGATCCCTTACATGAGGGATCCGTCCAGTGTAAACCTGAGGATGCGTAGGACGCTCCCCCTAAATGATTATGGGTCATGGATCATGGGTTATGGGTTATGGACTTTGGATCATGGGTATCCAAATAGATACAATGTATCTAGAAGATGCAATGCATCTAGTCAATGGGTCATGGGTTAGCTCCATGGGTCATGGATAATACCCATTATGACTTATGCATGATGTCATGCGATGGGTCATGGGTTATGGATCTTGCTCCATGGGTATGGGTCATGGACTTTGGGCTCTACCCAACTACATTCAATGTATTTAGTCAATGGGTCAAATACTTAGACTTCTATCCATTATGTTACCCATTAAAATACATACTAAGTATGTATATATATATATATATATACCCATAATGTAAACACTAGTTGTTATACATATGCATTACTATAACATGAAAACACTATTACTTGTTTAGTGTTTTATATGAAAACGTAAGTGTGGTAGTAAACTATTGGCTCAAACCATTTACGTATTTTATTTGTTTCGTTAAAATGATTTTATGTTTGTTATCGATAAAACATTAGAAGATCGTATAATATAAATAAACGTTTTTACGGCTTATTTGTATTAACAGGAGACACACTCTTTATTACAACATCATAAGGATATCACTATCCTTTAAACCAAACTAACTATCTTGTACATTGATGCACCATATCAAATGTATACCCTTGGCACCATTCACTAATGCCTTTGACACGACCCTTCGGCACCTTTCACTAATGCCTTCGACACGGACCTTCGGCACCTTTCACTAATGCCTTCGACACAGACCTTCGGAACCTTTCACTAATGCCTTCGACATGACCCTTCGGCACCTTTCATTAATGCCTTCGACACGGACCTTCGGCACCTTTCACTAATACCTTTAACACAACACTTCTATGGAGGGAGAGAAGAACTATCAACAAGAGACACTTCTGTGGTCTTGATGATGACAAAGCTTAGCAACTCATTTCCTTGAGCTTGCACATCTCCAAGAGGTGGTGATCTCGCCTTTAAGAGGAACCTAGAGAATCACACAAACAAAAACCACATAGAAAGATCCTTTGGATCTTAGGTTAGAGAGGTTACAATACTAAGAGAGAGTATGTGTAAGAAAGGTAAGTACCAAGTGAGAAATGGCTCACTATTTATAGGCAAATTTCTCTACTGTTCCATGGTTCCCACGGATCCCTCCCCAGAGGGATCCGAATAGTACATTTCAAGGGATCCGGCAGCTGGGTCAGTTAAGTCCGGATTTTGGGTTGCAAACTGGGTTATGGGTTATGAACCATAGGTTATGGGTAATGAATTATGGATACCCAAAAAGATGTAATGTATCTAGACATTGGGTCATAGGTCTTGGGTCATGGATCATGGATAATACCCAACATGACTTCATGCATGATGTCATGTAATGGGTCATGGGTTATGGATCAAGCTCCATGGGTATGGGTCATGGACTTTGGGTTTATCCAACAATATTCAATGTATCTAGTTAATGGGTTAAGGACTTAGATTTTTACCCATTACAATATATATATATATATATATATATATATATATATATATATATATATATATATATATATATATATATTTATGTATATATATATTTATGTATATATATTTATGTATATATATATATATATATATATATATATATTTATGTATATATATATATATATTTATGTATATATATATATATATATGTATATATATATATGTATATATATATATATATATATGCACATTTTCATATTATGTAAACACTAGTCGTTATACATATGCATTTTTATAAGATGTAAACAATATTACTTGTTTAGTGTTTTATATGAAAATGTAAGTGTGTTAGGAAACTATTGGTTCAAACCATTTACGTATTTTACTTGTTTCGTTAAAATGATTTTACGTTTGTTATCGACAAAACATTAGAAGATCGTAAAATATAAATAAATGTTTTTACAACTTATTTGTATTAACAATTCTTTCTTTCAAGAAACTATCTACAAAGATGTTACCCATCATCGAGAAGTGGTCGACATGATGAAGCTTCTAGATTATGCGTTTGACATAAAATAAATGTCATCGACACGATCTATAAAGATGTTATTCATATGAAGCGTTCGACATGCTGAGATATTGGTATCAAGAAGGATTTATGAGTTTGGTTGTTGTTTCAAGATTTGTAAGTTTACCAGGATAAGGTTTGAGATTGTGAAGAAGAAAGGTGGATGGTGGATATGTGGTGCATATGGATATGTGGATTTATGTGAAAAAATAATGTTTATTTGGCCTTCATAATACTTTATTTGTGACGTTAAAAGCAAATAGGAATGTACTACTACTTTGTAAAAATTAAAGTGTCTGCCCTTTTTTTTATGTGGTGATTTTTGAACATTGGATATCCACAAAGCAAAAATCAATGTGTTGTATTGTCAAAATCATAAAATAAATGTGATACTGTAGAAACATTAATGACACAAATAAAATAAATGTGATTGCTTTGTTGAATGTATGATACATACTCCTGCATTAACAAAAAGAAAAAACTCAACAACCCTTTATGATACAACATTAATGGCACATAGAAAGTAAATACATAATTCAAATATGTAAAACAGATTATAGTAGTTACACAAAAAAAGGATAAAGTATGGACACACCCCACTTTGTCATTCTATAAAACCCCACTTCTCTTCATCATTTTTTCATATTTCTCTTCTTCATTCTATCATCTATTACCAACTCAAAAAATATGAATGACAATCGGTTTTTCTTTTATGATGATCTAAATGACGTGGTTAATAGTTTAACCTTCGAGTTTTTAAAAGACGCCATTTTGCTTATTAATCATATTTCCAATGCTAAAATCCCTAAATCCCCACGAGCGCCGATAGAAAGAGATCATTACGGTGCTCATGATCGGTTAGTGGCGGCTTACTTCGCTGAAAACCCAATATACGACGAAACTACATTCCGTGCACGGTTCCGAATGAGTCGAAAACTATTCACAAGCATTGTTCAAGAATTAAGTGATACTTTGTCGTATTTTTGACATAGTTCTAATTGTACGGGAAAACTTGGCATTTCCCCATTGATCAAGTGTACTTTTGTGTGACAACTGGTAATTAGGGAGCCCATTTTAGGTAACCGCATTACGCTAAGTTCGACCGAGTAGTTGCCTTTAGAAGCTATTCTGGTTAACCATGAATTGTTTTGATATCGTTATTGGGTTTTAAGATTTATTTTATTATCGTGAAGTCGTCGTATGAGTTATAGCCCTTTACGTTAAGCACAATGTGATTCGGCACAATAAAATCCTATAACGAGAGATAACGTAACTTTTAAACCGTAACATGAAACGTGACACATAAATAATCAAAATTTGTGGAAAACGTAAATAAAAACAATAGAAAGTCGAATGAAAGTCGTTCGACACTCGAAGGGTAAAATATAAGCTCGGGAAAGGGAAAACGGGATAGTTTAAGAAATATTACGGGTTTGGCCCCCATATTTGCCTTGCCCCCCCCCCCCCCCTTTCTCATTTATTTTCTAGTCTCTCACTCAAATATATATACCCCTCACCCAACACATACTCACCCTTTACTTCCTCTCTCTAAAAATACACACACCCCCTCACTTTCTCTCTCTAACCTCTCTCTCTCCTCACAAACCCTAACCCTAGCCGCCCCTAATAACTGGCTGCCACTTTCCGGCCAATTTCCGACCACACGTCGGCGAGTGAGACGACACCACCACCACCACCATCTTCAAGATCTTTCTCTCCTCTTTCCAACCATATAGGGCACACGCCTAAACACCCACGTATAACACCTCAAATCGACCAAAAACCATTCGTGAATCTAGGGTTTCGTGGTATTCTTGTAGATCGGGTTTGATAAAGGTAAAAGGAGCTTGGAAATGACTCGTTTGAGTCTTTGTTAGCCTCGTACGTGACCTATATGGCACGTATATGTGGCAACCATGGTTGGGTTTTGATGAACACGGGTCTAAAACGAGTTTAAAACTAATAAAACTTATAAACTAGTGTGTTGGTATCGTGTGTTGTGTGTCTTGTTCTTGTGTTTTTGCATTTTTATCATTTTTACATGTTCTTGGTCATGACTAGTAGATGGGTTTTGATGTTTGGATGTTGTTTTGTTGTGTTTGGGTATTGAAAGAGCCATTTGGGAGTGTTTGGATGGAGTTGGATAGGTAAACGAGCCACTAGGGCCACGTTTGGTGGCGTTGGGTTGGTGTACGAGACCCCTAAGGACCAAGGGTCTGGGTCGGGTCGTTGTGGTAACATATTGGTGGTTGTTGTTGGAGTTTGGATGAGACGCGTGGAGCCGAAAAGCTTCTAGAGCTTGTTTGGTTCACGTGGTCTTAACCAGGATCGTATCAAGACCATTAGGGTCGTGATCACGGGTATGTTTGGTAGTTTGTTTGGACGGCAAGATTGATATGGGTTGATTGGAGGTTGATTTAAGATATTGTGATTATTTACATTGGACTTAATATTATAAATGTCAACTTTGCGCAACGTCGGTGTTACTTTGAATTTTTAGTCTTAGTTGACCCCGACAACGCCGTAACATGGACTTTAATATATTTTGGACTACAGAACGTATAAAAGCCGAGAGGTCATGGCTCGAGCTTGTGGACTCAAAACGGATAACGACTCGAAACTTATATTGAAATTGACGTAATATATATATAAACAAGTAAATAAAACTAAGAAATATAAATAATAAATGGTTTTTATACTAAATATTCGATAACAAGACTCGCCTTGTTATTCACTATTTTAAATGGAAACTAACGTCTAAAAATGGATACATTTTCTAATTAGTGAGTTATTTAATGTTTCGAGGGCACGTTTATCGAAATGTGCCATTTATGAGCATTTAATAATATTTATGTATTGTGCATGGGTTACGGATGACCTAAAATTAATAGCGTCAATCCACGTGGATAGCGGACTTATTAGGTTGACGAATCTAATGAGAGCCCGTTAGGCACGTATGATAACGTTATTAATGGGTGAATTATCTTTATGACTCGTTAGATGTGACTGGTTTATGAAATAATAAGCGACATGAATAAATGATTGAGTTTATCGAATTGACGAATTCAATAAGGTCTAATTATTTATTCCAAAACTTATTGGACTATAAAGCTTATCGCTTAGACATCTCATTGTGTCGTTATGAGTCGCATTGTGGTCATTTGAGTTCATTCATGGTGTCTTGTTGAGTCGATACCACACACACAACGATACCAAACGCTAGAACTAAATGGAGAAACAATATATTTTTGGGATAAGAAAAGGAATACATTGGGGTAGATAACGTTGATGTTAGGATTTAGAAAATCCAGTTGTTAAAGTGTCGGTCACCTCAAGTATATGTAATCGTTAGAAAGCTCGTATCGTAGTCATTTAATGATGGTTAGTATTTAGTTAAGTAACACCGTGGAGGACGGATGGGTCTTTACCCACTGTATGCCTGATCCACAGCCCGTAGGTGGCGTTTTGTGTAAGGTACTATAAATACCCTCTACCTCCCAAGGTAGAGGGTTGGAGCTCATAATAAGATTTTTCTTTCTCTCTCTAAGTTCCCTAAACCTTTAAACTTTCTCTCTCTAAAACCTTAAGTCATACGCCACTTATAAGTTATGGTTTGATGTGTTTGTGAAATCTAATATGTTACAATTGGTATCAAGAGCCATAGTTTGATCATCTCTCTTACATGTTCTTGGATTTCTAGTGGTTTTATATGGTTTTTTGGGTTTGAAAAAGTTTAGTGGTATTTGCATCATTTGCACCATTTCTAGTGTTAAAGTTTGGATTTTGATTGTACTTTTGTGTTTAGAATCATTATAAGTGCTTAGGTTTTGATTTGGAAGGCTTGAATCAGTGTGGTTGGGTTAGTTTTATATTGAAAAGTGTTGTTTTTTTAAAGATTTCATTCTAGCGACTTGTGTCTCGGACTTGATTTCTTCGTAGCGACTTGTCTCTACGATTTAAGCGACTTGTATGTGTAGTGTGAAGCGACTTGTGCCCTAAGCGATTTGTCTTTTGAGACAAAACGATAAATAGTACAAAGTAGTGGTCGTACTGTTTTGTCTAGCGACTTGTACATCTAGCGAGTTGTTTCTATAGCAACCACTGTGTCTAGCGACTTGTCACTAGCGATTTGTCTTCTTAGCGACTTGAGTCACTAGCGACTTGTTCTTCTAGCGAGTTGTTACTCTAGCAACTTGTTACTAGCGATTTGTCTTCATAGCGACTTGTGTCACACAAGCGACTTACATCTCAAGTGACTTGTCCCTTGAGCAACTTGTATACCTAGTGACTTGTGTACCTAGCGACTTGGGTTAAAGCGATTTGTCTTCAAGGTTTAAAGCAACTTGGTGTATTATTGTTTCTGATTGTTACATTTTACGGTTTTCTCTTGATTTAGTAAAATCCCGTGAAAGAATCTATTTCCCGGTTTAATCATAGAGTTATAAAATCCCGTGAAATTTGTAATCATGTCTACCAACGTGCCTACAATCATCTCTTCTGTAGCTGAGGACGTTCAAGCAGCTGGATCATATACTCGTCCACCTATGCTAGATAGAATTGACTATGATTCATGGGCACAACGAATTAGGTTGTACTGTTTGGGAAAGGAAAATTGGGTTAACATCCTCAAATCAATTGATGAAGGACCTTATCAGATTGAGACTGCCAGAGACATACTTGAAACTGCTGCGGATGGTACAGTGATCTTAGGTTTGGACAGACCAAAGACGTATGATGAGCTTAATGATAAGGAGAAAAAGAGATACGATGCTGATATCAGGGCTTCAAACATTATACTTCAGGGTCTTCCAAAAGACATCTACAAGTTAATCAATCACAACACTGAAGCCAAGGCAGTTTGGGACAATGTTAAGATGCTTATCTCTGGTTCTGAATTGACCAAAGAAGACAGGGAATCTCAATTGTATGATGATTTTGAGAACTTCGAGATGAATCCTGGAGAAAGTGTCACTGAATACTATGTGAGGTTCCACAAACTTGTGAATGATATGAGGAATATCAAAATGACCATGCCAAACATTCAGCTTAATTCAAAGTTTGTGAACAACATGAATCCCGAATGGCACAAATTTGTCACCCCAGTCAAGCTAACCAAAGGATTAAGGCAAACCAACTATGACAAATTGTATGCCTTCCTACTTCAGAATGAGAAGCATGCTATGTTTGAACGAATGATTCTTGAAAAGTTCAAATCTAATCAGGGAGAGGCAAGCTCATCAAATAACTCAATAGAATTCTACACAAATGTAGGAATTACCACCAAAGCCTCTCAAGTCATACCAATGGGTAACGGTAACCACAAGCTCATTCCAGATCCAGCATATAAGCCTCCAGACTCAAAAACAATCATGGAACATTTCATCAATCAACTGGATCTTATGGTTAAGCAAAATCTGAACCTCACTCCACACACTAACAATGATATCAGAACTGCATCCAATCTACACAATCATGCCATTGTCAGAGATGGTATGATCATGGTGCAACCAGTGCAAGGAAGACAGTATGAACAAGGAAAAGGAGGAGTGGGTGGAGGGTATGTGGCTAATCAGAATCGTGGAAGGAATGCAAATCAAGGACAAGAAAATCCAATCAAGTGCTACAACTGTGGTGGCGAAGGGTATATTGCAAGGAACTGCACATCTCCAAAACACCCTCAAAATGCAGAGTATTTCAGGGACAAGATGCTGCTGGTGCAAGCTCAGGACAATGGAGCGGTTTTGAATGAAGAAGAGTTGTTTTTTCTTGCTGAGGGAAATGCCAAAACATATGATGCTGATGTGGATGAGCAGCCAATTCAGGAAATAGGTCACAATCATCAAAATGCCTTTCAAGTTGCTGACTGTGATGCATTTGACTCTGATGTCGATGATGAACCTACTGCCCAGACAATCTTCATGGCTAGCATTTCACCAATGGTCTCTCCAAAGGTCTCATCACCACAACAGGCTGGTCCATCCAAAGATTCAATCATTTCAGAGGTATTAAAACTATACGATGAAGTTGATGAGCAAAAGATACATAACGAAGTACAATCACATGAAACTAATGAATCAGATATAGATAATGTGGGTAATAGTTATATTGTCCCATATGATCAATATGTGATACAAAGTGAAAGTGAATTTGTACCAAGTGATGCATCTTCTGCAATCAATGATGACTATATTTTTAATGAATACCCTGCATGTGCCCTTGATGATTCTATTATCTCTGAACTGAATGCCTATAAAGAACAAGTTGCTATTTATGAACAACGTGCTAAGTTTGAGTTAACTACCCGTGAGCAGGAAATGGATGACCAAATGCGTACAATTATTAGAAAAAGTAATTTTAGGGAAGAAATATTAAAACAAGAGCTAGATTCCTTAAAAGACAAACTAAACAAAACTGTTAAGCAAAAGCAAGAACTTCAAAGAAATGTTAAAGTGCTTAAACAGGAATTTAATGCTAAGGAATCAAAACTTTTAACTGATTTTTCCAAACTAAAAACTTTGAAAAACAGGTTTGAAAATAAGTTGTACATACAAGGGAATACCATTCAGACTGCTCACATGATCACTAAGCATAGAGTTCTAAGTGACAAACATAGTGTTGCGCTAGTAGAGGAGCCAAATCCCGAGTATTGTAAAAAGGCTAAAGCTTTCCATACGATTGTATACGATGGTAATGAGATCCTCAAGCCTAGGCAAACACCATCATGCATTGGAAGCACGGAAGAGGATAGAAAATTAGAAGATGCCTCTTGGGAGAAAATGGATAAGAAGCTAAATATCCTCAGTGTAAAAAGCAAAACATAACGGTCAAACCCCATGATTACACAAAAGAAAATTGGATTTCCCTGAACATGTTTAAGCCTCAAACTCAATTAACCCCAAAACAAGTTTTTTGGAAAAAAAAAAAGACATGGATAAGCAAAAAACAAATGTACTAGGTGAAATAAACACTCCCCTTAGGAAAGTGCCTCCAGCTACTATGTATCCTCCAAATACACCAATGCATTTAGTTCCTAGAACTATTCCCACTAAGAGCAAGACCTTAATCAGCCTATATGTTGTTTATCAACTATTCGTTGATTTTGAAAAGACATGTAAGAAAAGAATCACACCTACAGGGATAACTGAAGGGGAGAGGGGTTTTGAGCAAACTAAAGAATGCTATTTAACTGAAGTCATGCCTTTCTATAAACAATTAAAAAATCAATTTGAGAGTCTTCAAAAAGGGATAGACTCAGAGATTAAAGAAATGGAAAAAGAATTTGATGCAATGATTGTTGAGGTCAATAATTATGAACGGGAACTTAAATATAATGAAATTGAAAGAAAGAATTTGCATATCTTAAATGAGAACTTGATTTCGAGTTGTATTGCTCAAGATGTGTTTTATATTGTTACTAAGTATTCTATTACTGCTTCTCAATTTCATGAATTATCTGTTGCTTTGAAAGTTTCCAATGATCGTGTCATTGAGCTTGAAAACAAAAACTCAAAACTAAATGAGAAAATTGACCAGGATGATCACGATAATTTGGTAAAACACTTTTCTAAGTTGGAAGTTGAACATTTTGATTTGCAACTAAAATATCAACATCTCAAAGAAAATGTTAAAACCTCAAACATCAAGATATCCTCGGATGTTCCAGAGTTTGATGCATTTTTTGAAATAAACAAACGTAATGAACATATTCGAGCTCACTGTAGCATGATCAGAAAGTTAAAAACCCAAATTTCACAATTAAAAGGTGAAAAGAACAATGTGACTGGCTCCCAAATGCCTACTCCTTTAGATTCTCAATTTTCTCAAAACTTTCATCTTCAAAACATCATTAACGTATTAGAACAAGAAAATGAGAGTTTTCTAGAAGAAAATGAAAAGGTCAAATGACACTTCAAAGAGTTATAAGATTCAATGAAAGTCACTCGTGACAAAAACAATGAAAAAATAACTTCATTACAAAAGGAAATTGAGAATCTGAAGAGTCAAGTAAAAGGGAAGATGTCACTTGTCTTTAATGAGAATGTTGCATCAAAGTCATCTGCAGATTCTAAATATACTGTAACTGTTAAATACATTCCTCCTCATCTTAGAAATAACGAACTTATGTTTCATAACTATTTATGTCACCTTAAGGATAGTCTAGAATGTCTTCGTGAGATTGTAGAAGAGGATAGCATAAATAAGCCACTTGATAGTAAAACTAGGTATGCATGCTTATATGCCAAACGATCTCAGGAGCTGTTAGAATGTTTAAAAGCAACATGCCCTAAATCCTTATGTGAGAAAGATAAAGTTATGATGCCTTGTTCTATGCCTAGTGCTAAGTATGCAACCCATTCGATGCCGAAAGTCAAGCATGTGAGCTTTGATGTGCCTATAAGTAGTTCAGATCCCAGCACTTCTAAACCTGAAATGCAAAAAGTGGCAAAACAACTAATGTTCCCATTGCCTCTACAGGAGTAAAAAGTGACACCAAAGCGAGCAGGTCAAAGCCGCAAGTTTAATCTTAATGAGTGGTGCCCTAAATTATCTAAGTCAATGCCCATTAGGAAATGGATGCCTACCGGTAGAACTATTCCTTTAAGAAGTGAACATACTTTGAATAGGTCTAATGCGTACACTAGCACTGCATCTATCCCTAATGACTCCATTGATTCTGCTTCTGATGTGGGTGTTCCAATCACTGTTACTAACCAAATGGAACCCATTCTTGCATGGGGATCCCAATTATCCAGTTATCTATTTTTGTCTGTGTTCAACTGCAGGTCGTTCAAATCGTTCTGTGGTACTTGGACTCAGGCTGTTCCAAGAATATGACTGGAGACCGCTCGCGGCTCATGAACTTCGTGAGTAAATTTATTAGGACTGTTAGATTCGGGAACGATCATTTTGGTGCAATTATGGGTTATGGAGATTATGTTGTTGGTGATAGTGTAATCTCCAGGGTATATTATGTTGAAGGTCTTGGTCATAACCTGTTTTCTGTTGGTCAATTCTATGATTTTGATCTAGAGGTGGCTTTTAGAAAACACACTTTTTTCGTTAGAGAACTTGATGGTGTGGAACTTTTAAGAGGAACACGTGGTTCAAACCTATACACCATCTCTATCGATGACATGATGAAGTCTTCTCCAATCTGCTTGTTGTCAAAGGCTTCGAAAACAAAGTCATGGTTATGGCACCGTCGTCTCAATCACTTGAACTTCGGCACCATTAATGATCTTTCCAGAAAGGACCTTGTAAGAGGCTTACCCAGATTAAAGTATGAAAAATATCATCTTTGTTCAGCATGCCAATTGGGAAAAAGTAGGAAATATGCCCACAAACCCAAACCCACAGACAATGGCACAAAGTTTGTTAACAAAGACCTAAGTCAATTTTATGAAAGCATTGGACTCAGTCATCAAAGAAGTGTTCCATGCACTCCTCAACAGAATGGTGTAGTTGAAAGACGAAATCGGACCCTTGTTGAAGCGGCAAGAACTATGCTAATTTACTCAAAGGTTCCAATGTTTCTTTGGGCTGAAGTTATTGCCACTGCTTGCTACACCCAAAATCATTCCCTCATACACACCACTCATGGAAAAACTCCATACGAACTTGTCCATAAACGAAAACCTTATCTCTCCTACCTTCGTGTATTTGGTGCTTTGTGATATCCAACGAATGACGGTCAAGATTTAGGAAAATTAAGAGCTAAGGCGGACATGGGAGTTTTTGTGGGGTATGCACCAAACAAGAAGGGTTACCGAATCTACAACAAAAGAACTCGAGATATCATGGAAACTATTCATGTCACGTTCGATGAGCTGTCTGGGAAAATAGCTCCAGGACAATCAAGTTCTGGACCCGCATCACAACCTTCATTAAGTAGTCCCATCAGTTCTTCTCTTGTACAAAATCCCTCACAAGCAATTCCATATGTACCCCCTTCGGAAGATGATTTGAAGAAATTATTTGATCCAATGTTTGATAAACTATGAGCCCACTGCTAATGATCAGCCAAATCCATCAATAGAGGCTGTCCCTAACCCAGTTAACGTAGATGACCCATCAGTTTCTATGTCATTGAGTCAAGAAGCGCCTACTGCAGATAACTCATCCTCATCATCAAATCCTCAATCATCAAGTGTACATCATGGAAATGTGTCTGGCACCTATGATGGAGATAACCCTTTTGCTACTCCCGAAGATACTCCATTTGAGAACATATTTGCTGTTGAACCAACTTCAGAACCATCTTTATCAGGAGATCCAAACTCTGCTACTTCAGTTCCTCAACAACAACCACACGAACACCTAAGAAAATGGACACATGACCATCCATTGGACAACATCATTGGAAACCCTTCTCGTCCAGTATCCACTCGTAAACAACTTGCAACTGATGCCTTATGGTGCTTCTTCAACTCCGTACTATCTAAGGTCGAACCAAAAGACGTTAAAACTGCCATGAATGAAGACAGCTGGTTCAATGCCATGCAAGAAGAAATTCATGAGTTTGATCGACTAGATGTATGGGAATTAGTACATGCTCCTGACTGTGCTATGATCATTGCTCTAAAGTGGATCTTCAAAGTAAAACTTGATGACCATGGTGATGTACTAAAGAACAAGGCTTGATTGGTTGCAAAAGGATACCGTTAAGAGGAGGGTATTTGTAAGATATAACTTTTCACATACACATCAAACCATAACACAAGGTGGCGAATAAGATGGAATTCTAGAGAGAGAAAGTTAGAGGTTTAGGGAACTTAGTGAGAGAAAGTGAAAGATATTATTATGAGCTCCAACTCTCTACCTTGGAAGGTAGAGAGTATTTATAGTCTTACACAAATCGCCACACTATGGGCTGTGGATCAGGCATACAGTGGGTAAAGACCCGTCCGTCCTCCACAGTGTTACTTAACTAAATAACTACTTAACTTAAAAGAACTACGACTACAAGCTTTCTAACGATTACATATACTTGAGGTGACCGACTCTTCAATACTGGGAATTTCTAATTCCTAACAATCTCCCCCTAAGGGAGGTCACCTCAATAATGTACCAAACTTACATAGAATACAAATAAATATAACATTTAACAGTTGATCTTGCATTCTTGATGTAGTCCTTTGCTCCTAGGCTCGTAGTCATTGATTCTTCACAATGCATGTTTGGTTATTCCAAGTGGAGGTCTTTTACTGATCCACGTGATGATACGTTTGAGCCATCTTTGGAGATCATCAGCTATCAAAAAATCTCTGAGACATCCATTGTGGTGTTGTGACTTTGGGACCGACATGCTCACATTCTGGATCATGATATCTTCTTATCAGAGTAGCGGAAGCATTTGTTGAATCACGATATTGGCAGCAGCGTAGCAGAAGCTTGGTGTGAAAATATCAGAGTCATTGATGCACTAATCATGATTTCTTTTGAGATGAATGTGTTAAGTGAGCATGCGGCTATGGATTGACTGCTTCATTCTGATCAGCTGCAAACGTCGGGCGTACCTGCATACAACAGTTAGCAACAAATCGCACGAAAGTGTCTTTGATCACTTTCGATGAATTGAGGTACACGGCCCACGGTTCCCCGTTGATCAGTACAAGTACTGCCTGTGATCAGGTAGGCTTCCTAAGAATCTCCTTGACAGGGTTTCGCAGCTGTTCTAGCTGTTCTCAAACCGGAACATCTCAAAGAAGACAACACGGAGTGAGTGAACCAGCGAATTTTAAGTCCACTGATTGAAGAAAAGAGATTTGAAAAACAATCGTGTATTGCTCAATAGAAATTGTTTTTGCAATACAACGAAGGTTTTATTGAAAATCAATTATCAATCATAAAAATACCTTTTGGTTTGAAAAGTGAGTACACAGTCGATGTGCTAAAGAAAAGAGTTTTTAAGCACAAAGACTGGTTTTTCAAAGGTATTCGTCAATCCCTAACCTGAACCAGGATTGATTCAAGAAATTGAATCGCCCCATTGTTTCTGTTCAGTTGTCACATGGTTGATCTATATGATAGATCTCACATGCCACCTACCAGGAGCTTGTTTGATGTTGGCTCCAGAAGGCTTTCCATCTTCATTGTGAATGTGTAAACACATCACTCAGATGTTCTGGCAATACCACAACGATAATGCGTAGGACTCATGATATAATCTCTCTTTCCACATTGTGTGTAACAGAGAGTCTTCATTGAAAGTGTCCTAATGAGATTTATTGATGATCTCGTGGCTCTAGACTCAATTTGTGCATATTTGGATCCTATAACGGAGACTAGGGAGAGGGTCTCCTTCTTCAATATCAACCATCTCTAAGAGAAAGTCGATAGATAATGTCGGTTCCCCGTGAGAATGAAACAAGTCCTTTTAAGAGGAACTTGAGTGGTTTGGAAAGTTGAAGTGCAGTGCGTCACTGGGTCCATGACGTCTTGTCTTCAATACCGATGTTACCATCAGTAGCATATGAAGTGAACCCGGTTTCTGCCCTAAGGTTGAATTAATGGAGGGATATTTGTTTTCACCCTATTTTCATTCAATTCTTTTTAATTCTTCAACCCCTTCAGTGCTTACCGAGACTTCATAGCTATTACCTTGTTGGGTTTATTCCAGTACTAGCTCAGTCTTAGTCTGCACTCTTCCCATATCTCACTTTTCTCCTTTTATCATCATACCTAAGGACTTCTACACTAACTAGTGGATTGTCCCTGGGTAGATCCCTCCGGTTCTGGCGGATCATGGGAACCAATACCTAACCTTATCATCCTTATATCACCGTACATAAAGTAAAGTTGGTCGGTCAATTTGGTATTGTTCATCTGCCATTGGATCCAATAGAAAACCATTTGAAAATCAATTCAGATACTTGTGATATATTATCAAAGCATTTTGTACCTGAATTGTTTTTGATATTTTTAGAACGAGAACTCCCCCTCAACATGTGCATCAAGTATTTGAGAAATGTTAAGCACATGGAGGCAAGAGAAAGAATTAACTTCTTTGATTACAATTTTCTAAAAGATATCAACATCACTTCCCTCAACAGATCTAGTGGGTATAACATTTCCGGGAAGGATGAGGTTTCCATGAATTTTGCTCCCCCTTAATATGTGCCTTGAGGTTTGAAAAGAGTTTTGCACATACTAGAGGGAACCTGCACATTGGGATAAATGATCACGTTTCAAATCATAGGTTTAAGATAGGTGCTCCCCCTCAACATGTGCATTGAAAAATTGAAATCGTTTGTCACATGTTCTTGAAATCGTTTGTCACATGTGGGAGGGACAGCATGTTCATTCATGTGAAACCATTTACCTTAATATCAGTTTAAATCTAATTTAAATCACACATTCTCCCCCGATCACAATTATCAAATCATTTGAGATTTGTGATCTCGTATAGATTTAAATTGATTTTGAAAGCTTTTAGGGAGAATTGTGACTTGATTGTGAAAGCGTTTGAACTGATAAGGATCGGATTTTAAGACTTTAAACTCCATTTATAAAACCATACATGTATATCTTTTGAAAACAATTTAATGCCAAATAAATTTTTAATTTAATTGAAATCATTCTCCCCCTCAATCAATGACGTAGGTTGTTGATTGAGAGATAGAGATTTTGACAAATAAGTCCTGATGATTATCAAAAATAGAGATTGAGTTATTTTTCAAAGCATTTAGTTTTCAGCAGATAGGAGTTTATAGAATCAGAGCATAGGATTTGAAAAGATGGTAAAACATGGCTCTGTTCTTTCTTTAAAACCGGGTTATTTCCTGAAGATGACAATAAACCATTTCTCTTTCTCCCAAAAATATTTTTTGATTTTTTGATTTTTAGATTTTTTTTTTTTTTTCTTTTTTTTTTTTTTTTTTTAAGAGTTCGAACAACATCTAAAGTCCCGTGTCATTCTTTGAATGACAGCACAAAGACCGTAGATATTATCGAACCGAGAAAAAACATGACAAAAATGACAACAATTTTTTTTTTTGAAGAGTTTTCGAAATTTTCAGATTTTTATGGATTTTGAAAGTTTTAATAATTTTCTATTTTGATTTTCGAATAACTATTTACAAGAGAAAGATGAAGAAAGACCTTTACTCCTCGTCTTCCTCCTGAAGACGTTTGAGAGTTTCTGGTTGAAGGCTTTTCAAACCAAGACGTGGAAGAATAAACTCAAAACGTTCTCTTGGAAGAGCTTTGGTGAAGATGTCAGCTAACTGATATTCGGACCTCACAAAATATAGTTCCACCACACCTTTTTCTACTTGTTCCCTGATGAAATGATGTCGAATGTCGATATGCTTTGCTCTTGAGTGTTGAACGTTGTTGCATGAGAGAGCAATAGCACTTTTATTATCACAGTACAGAGGGATTTTGTTGAATTCAAAGCCATAGTCAGATAATTGAGATCTCATCCATAAGATTTGAGCACAACAAGATGACATGGCTATGTATTCAGCCTCTGTAGAGGAAATAGAAGTACTCATTTGCTTCTTTGAAGACCAGCTCACAAGCTTATCACCCAAAAACTGAGCACCTCCAGACGTACTTCGACGTGTATCTTGACAACCTGCATGATCAGCATCTGCATAGGCCGTTAGTGACATACCGGTGTCCTTCGGGTACCATAGTCCCATATTGATGGTTCCTTGGAGATACCGAAAGACCCGTTTAACTGCTTCAAGGTGCTTTTTAGTAGGCTTAGCCTGGTATCTCGCACACATGCACACAGAGAACAAGATGTCTGGTCTACTAGCAGTGAGATACATCAGGGATACAATCATACTCCTATATTTCGTTTGGTCAATCATGATCCCTGAGAGGTCCTCATCTAGTTTGGTTCGGTCAATCATGGGGGTGTCAACAGGGTCACTTGAATCAAATCCAAATTTCTTTAAAATCTCTGTTGCAT